>JAVXUM010000029.1:202028-218150 GCA_035590655.1 Pouteria glomerata
AAAAAAAAGACTAATGTAAAGAGAGAGAGATATAATCGTTGCCGTAGTCCCACATACTCACACCATTGAGTATAATTGGAGTTTTTTAATTTTCCTTTTTGTAATCGCAAATTTCAAAAACATTGTTAGCATAAAAAAGAAAAATCATTTATTATTCAACTTATTTATATTCATACTACAAAAATTATTTTAAATAAAAATAATTTTTATGTCATATTCAATGAAGACCCTCAGTTTAATTTACAAACTTAGGAGTGTTTGGTACACTAAAAAGTGCTGAAAAATTCTGAAATTCTCTGTTATTTTTTTTTTTTTTTTTTATATCTTCACACCTATTCTAACTTAAAAAAAAAAAGAGTTAATACATTTCTAAAATAATTGCAAAGCTCAAGCTCGATTAATAAAATAATTGTAATTTTTTTTTTTAATATGACCACCGTTAAATGAACTACCAAACACTTATTGTTAATATTTTTTTACGAGATTTTAAAACTGTTCCGATGAATTTATTCAACTGTTCCGACGAGTCTAGCGTTGAATTTAAAAATATTCACTACATATTTCTAACCCATTCCTACAGGCTGAAAAAATCATTCCGACCGATTTGAAAATACAAAAAGTTAACATAAAAGTCAAAAAATTTCACTATTCACCTCTAAAAAACATAATTTTACACCAAACATAAAAAAAATACTCAAATCACATTACTCAAATCACATTTTTCATTATTTTTCGTAGCACGAAACACACTCTTAATAAAAATAACACCTGTGGGTGAAATAACATCGTGCATGGTCTTTAATCTTCTGTACGAATAATGCTTCCACACAAAAACTAGATCAAAATTCAAGCGGCAACTTCACAATCAATTGACCATGCACGCGTGATATTATTGAAGAAGCTGAGTTTCAAACGAGCCTCCAGGAGGATAATTTCCAAAGATAAATTGATTTGAAGCCCAGAGAACAGCAGTGGGCCATCATGCAAGCCAATTCCAGTACCAATTAATACTGAATAAACAACAACAAGAACAACTATGGCTGAAAGTCTTAAATGATGAGGCATGAAAGGAGGAAGCACAAACAACGAGCAGTCCAGATGCATAATTTTAGAAGCAAACATCAAAATAAATGAAATGGGGCTGGACTGGAAACACCCCAACAATCTGTATGAACAAAATGACTCCTTGCATACACAATTACCAAAAAAGAAAAAAAAAATGACTCCTTGAATTATTTGTATGTGTGCACAGAAGTAGCGATAACGAATAAATTGTAGACCAGAAATAAAGACAGTATCATGACTCAAAAAGAACATCACACCAAGATAAAAATAAATAAATAAATAAAGTAAAAAAATGAAATGTTGTAAGTTAATTCCATGCATATTTATCACCACAGCCATTATTGACATAAAAAGATTAAGATTATAGTACAGACAATCCAACGAAGAGCCTCACTTTGCACTCAGTCAATGGCAACACCCCTAAGAAAAGGGCCTAGAAAATATTTCACATTGAATTTTCCATAGAGGTCCCATTGAAACATATTTAGCAATGGGAAGAAAGCCACCTCACTTGAGAAAAAAGAATAGCCTACCTTAAGTTGATTCTTTTAAGTTCAAAATCCTAGTAGGTCACTAGTTACTTATCAGGCGCTGCTCCCTCGAGATCCAGCCTCATTTACAGAGGCTCCTCCACCACTCTGAGACATATTTTGCTGCACAGGCCCTCTCTGGTCTGGGGACCAGGTCTCTCTTCTTTGAGTCTGCATTGTCTCCCGGCGCCTATCATACCGTGGACGAGGTCTGTTCCTAGTTTGTTGTTGCCTCTCATTGTACCTATATTGTGGCCTATGGATGACTTTCCCATCAACAAATAAATCCCCTGTAAAACAATCAAGAAGGAATAAGAAATTTTAATGCATGAGTAATGCTAGGATGTATATCTTGTATTCTGCAGTTCTGTACATATTTTGTATTTGGGTCGAGTGTGAAATCCTAAATTCAGTTGATTTCAAATATATGTACTGATTTCCTAATTGTACAAGGACTAGGTTTCTATAGTTTGCCTATAAATAAAAAAATTTTAAAGGAATTCTAGAATTGGCTTT
Source organism: Pouteria glomerata (assembly GCA_035590655.1). Lineage (NCBI taxonomy): Eukaryota > Viridiplantae > Streptophyta > Magnoliopsida > Ericales > Sapotaceae > Pouteria > Pouteria glomerata. Next base: position 204,140 of record JAVXUM010000029.1, read on the forward strand.
TGCTTAAGGGTGGCTGTGGCCCAGGGATTCTTATGGGTTTGTTCCATACAGAGGTTTTTCTGAGGGTTTTTCCTATGGATGAAGGATTGTAGGGAGAAAGCATTCACATTTGTACTCCATTATGATTATAATGACATGTATTTCTCTCCTCTGTGGATATAGGCAAGTTGATGCCAAATCACGTTAAATTCCCTGTATTATTTTATCTTTGATTTGTCGGTGTGATTAGGGCTCCATCATGCAAAGTGGGTTGAATACCAACAAATAGAAATGGGAAAAACGCAGCTAAGTGCATCGTAAATAGAAAGTCAAGAATAGAGCTCAGCTAAGCTTTAAGGTCTAAAATTACTGACCGCCATAATCTTTGTTAGGAACATCAAGATATGAATCAGGCAGCACCCATAAAACACCTGGAAGCCCTGTTTATCAGAAGACAGTCCAGCATCAGTACATATGATCTCAATAATCTTAAGGGTAGAATGCAATTTGAAAAGATAGCACTTTATAAGCTCAAATGAACATCTGGATATGATTTGAAATGAACATCAAACAGAATATGGTAGCTTAGCACACTACACCCTCAACGACCAAAACATCAATAAATAAAAGCCAAGGCAAACAAGCCCAAAAAGAGAAAATAGGTATTTTAAAGACAATACAACTCTTAAAACCAACACCAATAGATAAAAGCTAATTCAATCAAATTCATGCTCTGCAAGAAATGTGAGACCAAGCAAAGAACATCACCTAAACCTGTACACAACTACCAACATTAAAGTGAAAAAATAATTCTATCCAACACGAAAAATTTTAAACAGAGAGGCCTAAGGCAGTAAATCAAACTATTATATATAGAACAAAAATTGGAACAAAGTTGGCACTTTATATATATAATATGCTGACATGTGATGAATCTTCAATCTAAGACCTAAACCCTAAATGATTCATAAGATCTGAAAACTGGATAAAATCAAAAACCCCCAGAGGCTTAAATACCTTTGAATAAAATTAAAATAAAACCCCACAATTGGAACAAAATTCATAAATGCAGACTTGTGTCGAATCCCACCTAAACCCTGAATGATTCATAAGATGTGAAATTTGATAAAATCAAAAAATCGCCAAAGGCTGAAATACCTTTAACTTTGTAGGAGAGCTCTTCCGAGATCAAAGCACCAAACCCAGTATACGTGGTCGTACAAACCGAATAGATTTTCTTCTTTGCCTCCTCTTCACTGCAACCACAAAAAAAGGCATTCAAATCGCAGCAATAGCCAATAGATTCACAAATACCTTCAATTATATGTATATGCATTACCTTCCGACCACTTGGGCGAGGGTTTTGACATAAGAATCGATCATTTCATCTTCGGAGGGTTTGGGGTCGGTGGGGAACTCCAAGACGATGAGCCAGTGCTCGTAGTCGCAGCCGTCAAGAAGTATGGTCTCCTTTGGAGGGCGGTTGCTCCAGTTGGGCGAGGGGTCGTTGAGCGGAGAATAGCCGGAGGTCTTGGATCGAGTTGGGATCGTCACCGAGTCGGGTAAGAGCTGGGACAGCCTGCCGAGGGGTGCGAGAGCGAAGCGAGAACGGAAAGAGCGTGGGAAAGGAGATGGTGATGGTGAGAGTGTAGGCGAAGAAAAGGTGCGAGAGATGAGGGAGGAGAGAGAGCGCCGGACGGTGAAGATAGCCGCCATGACTAGCTGAGCTCTACGGTTTTAATGACTCTGCCCTAAAGAAGCCTTGCTTCACTTCAGTGGCCATCAATGGATGCGAGGGCATTTTCATACAGCGAACTACGACGACGTGCTGAACTAGTCCTACCTCATCTTTTTTTTTTTTTTTTTTTTTTCCGCCCCTTTTCAAAAATGAAAATCCATGACGATTATTTCTTTTTTTTTTTTTTTTTTCCATTTGAAGCTCTAAAGTCTCCACAAATCTGAAATTTCTACAAAATTTAAATTATTTTAACTTATAACACAAATTAAGAGACAAATTTTTACAAATTTAGATCAATTTATACAATTTCAAATATATCTTTTATTTAGTTTTTAAATGATTAAGATAGATATTAAATTAAATTAATAACTAAGAATTAATCAATTTATTTTTTGTGTAACAATACAAATGACATTTATTTACAGGTGTAATAAATTTGATGATAGATACTTAGTTCATGTTATATAAATTGAGCTTTTATTTTTATTTTTTTATAATTATAAATTTCAAAAACATTATTGGCGTACACAATAAAAATGACTAACTATTGATTTATTCATATGTAGTTTTATATGACAAAACTTATTTTTCATGAAAGATATCATAATAATAATGTCTTGTGTTTGTGGTTTTTCACTTTAAAATTAATTAACTTACATAAAAATGATAAATATTTATTTCGTAAATATTAATTTTATATCATTTAATTATCAAATTATATAAAATAAAAAGGAAAAAAAGCAAAAACTATAATAAAATATCATTTCTGCTAATGGCTTACATTCTTAAAAGATAATATTGTCCATCTTAAGATGGGTAAATGCAATTAGAAACTTCTCAATGAGCAATTCATCCTAAAATTTAATTAATTCTAGAATTTTAATGAATTCACTTTAGAGTTGTAATAAATTCATTTTACATATGACTTTAACATATTAAGAGGGTGTTTGGTATGATAAAAAGTGAGATAAATTGTGAGTTCGTAATGTGTGCAGTGAGATAAGTTTTAGAAATTTTTAGATATCTTCAAAGTTTTTCAAAATTTTGATCGAACCCAAACACCCTCTAAGTATTATATAAATGACGCTTCATCGCAAAATAAGTATTTATGATACGTCAAAAATGTTTGTCAAAAAATATTTATATAATAAAAAATAATTTGATGTAATATTTATATATATACCAAAAAAAAAAAAAAAACTCGTTCTTTGCACGCACCATAAATGGGTAGTGCACTAACACATTCACTATCAAGTGGCCAAATCTTCCCCGCCTAAGCCTTTTTATCTCTATTTTTGTTCTAATTTTTCACGTGTCTTCTTACAAATCACACTCACCTATTTATGCTAATATATGCGTACTAACCAGTGATGCCAAATTCCCATATATAAAATCTTTGATTGACAAAAATTTAAAAAAAAAATATAGTGAAAGTAAAGAACTACATGTAAAAATAATATGTAATAAAATTTAATTTAAAATATAAAAATATTATATTTTTAAAAATAAAAAAATAATAGATGAGTTTTGATTAATTTTAACTAATTAAACACTCTCACAATGTTAAACTTTTTTACTTTTCGTGTTTTTAAAGATATTGTTTATTTATTATTAAAAAAGATAAAAACGTAAAAAAAAAATTAATGATTTATTTGTTTTTAAAAATTTATATATCTAACTTATTTATTTATTCATTTATTGAGCACAGAAGATTGGAGACTTGAGTTAAATTTAAAATTTATACTCAGGTGATTAATTAGATTTGTTTAAAATTTTGAAAAATACCGAAAAGTTTTAAATATTTTTGTAATTTTGAACAATTATTTACAAAAGTTTTTTCACCTCAAATTATGTAAATTTTTAAAAATTTCTACAAATTTATATCCTTATAAAATAAGACATTTTTAAATATATTTCTTTTCACAAGCTAAGGTGCGATGGTTAAAATTTATTTTTTATTTTGTTCAATGATTGAAATCATTTTCATATTTTTAACTTTCCCCTTAACTCTTATTTAAATGAATTTTTCTATCATTTATCTCATAAAATAAATAAAATATTTTAAATTTTACAACATTGAAAGAGTAAAAACTATATACAAATTAAAATTGTCATATTAAATTTCGCTCAATTACGATTTTTAAAAAACTAAACCTTATAAATTAAAATACCATAATTTATATTTTCTTTTATAATATTTATCAAAAATTAATTAGAGATTTAAAATAAAACACATTTAATAACTATTAGAATTTAAAATAAAACACATTTAATAACTATTAGAATTTAAAATTTTCAAAAAAAAATAAAATATACAGATTATTATAATTTTTTTAATTTAAACTTTGTCTAAAATATTAACTATATAAAAAATTTAATATTAATTTTGTTCAAAATGCCGTATATATTTATAATAAAATAAAAATGTTCAATTTCAATGAAAATTAAACAATTATGCATTTTTTAAAATTTCTTTGGATTAAATAAAATTTTTCTATTATTCAATAAACACGAACTTAGACATATATATACATATATATTTATAATTTTAAGTGTTAAATATATTAATTGATAAAATTTATAGATATAAGTTTACTTTAACTGGAAAGTGACCGGATCCCCCCGTCTACAAATCTCACAAGAGAGAGAATTAACCAAGAGATATCCGAGTCCTTAAAATAAACAATTTTTTTTTTTATTAGGAATTTCTGTACAAACAGCACCGTCTGGAGTTTTTTTTTTTAGTGTTAAAAATATATATTCATTTATATGAGTATATATATGTTATATGATAGGCAAACTAATGAGAACTCAATTACCACCAAAAAAAAAACACTAATGAGAACTCAGCATGGCTTATGAACTCTGTTAGCTAGAGCTTTGGTCTCAAATCTCGAGATATGGTTTTGTGAAAAGCAGGAAAGCAAGAAAGGAATCAAAAAAATCTTGATACATATAAATGCTACCAACAGTTTACTCTCTACAACACCCTTCTTTTTTTTTTCCAAAACTCTCAGTCATATTAAAATACCAGTAAAGGAATATTGCCTCCAATTTGTTCCACTAGGAGACACACTTGTCTTCTTCTACTCCCTGAAAAAAAAAATAATAAAATAAAATTAAATTAAATTAAAAAACATTTTCCTCAGCAGCAACAGCAACAGCAACAGCAGCAGCAGCAGCAAAAGGAACACCAATCAACTAGAGCATAGCATTCAAGTGATTCAATAATAATGTACGTACTTTGAAGCAAATCTAGCTCAGTGGTTTCTATATCCAACCACGAAAAGAATATCTATAATTATGCATACCTTCTGTTGCTTAACATGTCACCAAACATAAGAAAACGCACCAACATAGATGGGTGCAAGAGCTCCAGAAATGTGGCCCCCCATAATATCGGTATCATTGCATAAAGCTTACACATTTGGAAAAAAAGCTTCAAGAAATCAATCAGTTTGCTTTGATTACCTTTTCAATTTTTATTTTATTTTATTTGTTTGTTTTTTATAACTCAAGGTTACCTTTGCAAAAATATTAGAAACCAAGAAAAACTTGAGTTCTACCTTATTAAATTACAGAATGTTGATATAAGAAGGCTCTTGATAGTGTCCTTGTAAAAAAGTGGAGAGTAGGACCAAGAGAAGAAGAAGATTAAAACAGAAAAAGGGAACCAGAGGAGATGAAGACACACATGCAACGTGGGCCTCCACCCCTACTACCAGTGTTAGTTCCTCTATAATTGGATTCCCCTGCCTATATCTATAGTTAAATATACACTTATGAGGCTGTTATATGCACCAATGAATTCCTTATTTCATACTCAACAAAACTTTAATCCCAAACTAATTGAGGTCAGCTATATGATCCTATCGCCATTTATTTCTGTCATAAAATATGTCTTGCATGAAATTTTCTCACAATTTCAGTCTATCTAATCTTAGATCTACCTTTCATCATCTCTACCTCTTTCTACTTGAATCAACTCACTTTTTCCTATTGGTTCATCTCTAAGTCTATATTAGACATGACCAAACCATTTTAGACGGCCTTCTTTTAGCTTCTTTTCTATCAGTGCCACTTGCACGTTCTTTCGGATATATTCATTTTTTATCTTATATTTTCTTAAATTACTACACATCCATCTAAGTATCCTCTCTGCTACCATCATCTAATAAGAGTGTTGCTTCTTAATGACCCAATAATCTGCACCATAAAGCATATGCGGTTGTACAACCATCCTAAAAAATTTTATTTTCAATTTAGTAGGTATTCTCCGGTTACATAAAACACCCAAAACATTTCTTCATTTCAACAAACTCGCTTGAATCCCATAAATAATTTCCTCCTCAATCCCTAGAATAATTGATCCAAAATATAAAAAATGAAAACTTTTTAGCATTACTTGATCCTCAATTTTCACTATGCCTTCATTCATAATTTTAGTTTTACTGAATTACAATGCATATACAGTGTTTTAATCGTACTTACTCTAAAACCTATTTGACTCTAAAATATATCTCCAATGTTTTTAACTTGTGATCAACCCCACACCTAGTTTCATCCACCAAAATAATATCATATGTGAACAATATACACCAAAAGATATCGTGTTGAATAAACCTAGTAATCTCTTCATAACCAAAGTGAAAATATGAACAGTTTCAAGCAAATCCCTAGCGAAAACCATTTGTAATCGAACCCTCATTTGTATCACCCCCAAGAGTTCTTGCAATAGTAATTACTCCATCATACATGTCTTTGGTCACTTCAATATATTTCATAGAGACTTTTATTTCCAACACGCACCATACTCTTGAAGCCTATTATATGTCTTCTCTATTTCATGTCTATATTTATTGTTAAATGAACATATACATACTTTTTGCATTATGAGCGCATTACGTGCACCTATACATACTTATGTATACTCAAATACCTATAAAAGTTCCTACATATTCACTTTTTCTGTAAGTAAAGTTGCTATATATCCATATTCACATGTATATATATACATACACCATGTTGGACATGAACACCTCCATCTATACACACAATGGCATATTTGCCAAACTATATGCAAATATGTCAATGGATATCCATCTGATGTCTATTTATGGAACAATGATTTTAAACACGATCCAGGAAAACCAATTAAAATCACTTATAAGATAATTATCAAAGACACTAACTCTCTTATAAGATAATTATCAAACACACTTAACTCTTTTGCCTTCTATTCTAATCAAAGTAAAGGGACAAAGAACTAGAATACCCTTCAAATTAGTAAAATATAAGACAACTTGAATAAACTAACCTTGCAAAAAAATAACAAGTAAACACAAAAAAGTAAGACCCTATTTCACATGAGAAACTAAATAAACACAGTTTCTAGACTCAACTGAGCTGACTCATATGAACTCCCGACAAGTCCTCTTGCTAACATGCTCCATAACTCCACATAACGTTATAATGACATATTCTTGCATGCATTTGCACAATGCATAAAGGAACTTTCATAAGGAGTGCAGGACACATTCTTGGCTAAAAAGTAAGAGGCTCATGCAGGACTTATTTTATGTAGTCAGACCTTGTGCCAAGATGTTTTAATTTTCTCCAAATCAGCACGCTTTTGAAGATCAGAATTTTTTTCTATCTTAATCGGTTCATTTGACTGTCCACTTTATTTTTACAAGTCAAACCATGGAAATGGAAAACTTTCTTGATGCCTCTCTTCTCCTCTTATATCTAATGAAAAAAGGGGTCACCATTAAGATCCAAATAATGATAGGACAAATTATGAGACCTATGCTATATGTATTGAAATATCATGTTGTAAGCTAAGATAGATTGATGAGAAGTTTTATCTGAGAAGTTTTATCCTTACTTTCTCTTTTTATGAAGTAACCAGATTGAGAATAACTATACTTATGCTTCAGAAATAGGTCCTGAACCTGGTGATTGGGCCCTGAACAATGTAAGAGTTCGTCACGCATCATGCACCAAGTGAAGAACACCAACCTGGGAGGGTCTCACACTCCAAACTCCCTTCCACAAGAATACTCCATCTCCAAATTCTCCCAGCATCAAATAGTAAGACTTACCTTCAAACCTCCCCTATTTCTCCTCATTTCATCATCCCCCTCCCCACCTTGACTAAGTAAAGGCTTGCAAAAAATCTAGCCAAAGCATCCACTTCCCAAACCTGAGCATTTCTACAAATATGGACATCCCAACCAGCATCATCATTGTTCCGCTGGAGAAGATCTATACACAACCCTCCCTGCTGACTGCCATCTCATAGATGTTTCAAAATTCCTCTCGCAAGGCTCTATCTCCGATCCAGGGATCTTCCCAAAAATTTACTCTGTCACCTCTTCCCACTTCGTACAATATTGCCTTAGAGAAATCCACCCAGGCACAACAAATGCCCTTCCATAAACTTATCCCGTGAGTTGCCCTCACCTCTTTAGTGGTCAAGTTCCCCGCTAACTTGCCATATCTCGACTATGCAATCCGTCTCCACATGCTAAACCTTTCATAGGCGAATCTCCATAGCCATTTTCCCAAAAGTGTCACACGTATGGTGCTCAACCTATGAATGCTCACTCCTCCTTGCTACGAGGCATGCAAATAGTATCCCAACTAACTAAATGGTATTTGTGTTCTCCCCCAAGCCACCCTCGAGAAAGGCCTTTGAATCTTCTTAGGGGTGAAAACGAGCCAAATCGAGCCGAACTTTAATTTGTTAGAGCTAGACTCGAGCTGAAAACGAGTCAAACTTTAATTTGTTCAAGCTCGGCTCGAGCTTTTTAGACTGAGCTCGAGCTCGATTCGAGCTCTTATATAGGCTCGAGCTCATCTTGATAAAGAAGAATTTAGGCTCGAGCTCGACTCGTGAATAATTCGATTAAACCAAAATGATATCATTTTAGTTTAAAATATAATAAATAAAATATTATAAAAATTGTAATAAAAATATTATTAAAAAATATATATTATTTTATCGAGTCTGCTCACAAGCTTTTGAACCAAGTTTTTCTAAGCTCAAACTTGAGCTAGAATCTAAGTACGCCACCAATCAAGCTTGATTTGAGTTTGTTTTAGTCACAAACCAAGCTCGAGCCAAACATTTTTCAAGCCAACCTCGAATAGCTTGCCAATAGTTCGTTTCATTTCTATTCCTAAATCTTCTCCAACCTTTTAGAAACCAGTACCAGCACCTTAATCAAGAACATAAAATAAATAGACATACTTGAAAGGTACTCTTGAGGAGAGTCTCTTCCCCTTTGAAAGTTAACCCCTCGTCCATCCTTCAAATTTTTTTATGAAACTTCTCTGTTATCATCATGCCATCCCAGACTCTTTTAGCCTTGAAAGCTGCACCTAAGGTTGGTCCTCATTTCCTAAATATGCTGAAGGGAGATAACTCACTTTGCAACCTAAGATGGCAGCTAGGCTACCCACGTCCTTGACTTCTCCTGCAGGAAGCAGTTTAGACTTGCCAAGGTACACCTTCAACCCTGATCCCTCAAATGCCTAAGCTTGATGGGATTGACACTGCAAAAAACAATGGAGCCATACACAAGTAACAAATACGTCACCTCCATACAGCCACTACAAGCACTTCCCATCTTGAAACCTTCTAGAACTCCTTGTTTCCTTGACTGTGAGATAGGTCTACTAAAAGCTTGCATTACAAGAATAAACAAAAGAGGGGATACAGAATCCCCTTGTCTAAGCCCTTTAGATTTAAAGAAACTTATTGGGGCCCCATTAACTTGAACAAAGAACTTCACCATTGAGATGCACCAAAGCACCCATCATCTCCACTTTTTACCAAAACTTATTCTAATAGATATATAAGGAATTCTCAATTCACATGATTATAAGCCTTCCCAATATCCAGTATACCAAAACTTATTCTAACAGATATATAAGGAATTCTCAATTCGCATGATTATAAGCCTTCTCAATATCCAGTATGCAAATCACTCCCAGCTCTCCCAGTTTAATTCATCCACCACTTCATTAGCTGTTAGAACTGCATCTAGAATTTGCCAACATCCAATAGACTTCATTAAAAAATAAAATAAAATAAAAATCAAAAGGAAAAAGAAGAAAAGAACTGCTGGACTGAATGGAACCAAAAAATATTCTACCAAAAAAATGTCAAAGTTGAAAAACAGCAACAACATTTCTCTATCCTACGTTGTTTTCGTATAAACAACCCTAAAGCCAGCATGTTAATCGGAACAAGTAAAGAAAATGATCTCATAACGATTATACCTACAGTTCACTAGAGAAGTGGATTAACAAAACTAATGTTATGTTTCATGCTAAATGACAATGTAGATTTTGTAGCATCTAAATCTTTTCACTCCTTTTTGGTGTTGTTTTGTTATCATTATTTTTTATTTTTATTTTTTTTACAATTTTATTACTTGTCAGAAATATATATTTCCATTACTTTTTCATTCCTGGTGGAGGCATCAGTAATCTGATAGTATAATAGGTTGTGTTGGGCAGGAAGCAGAAATGTCTATCAGGAAGGTGAATAATTGGACAACACATCATAGGTTGGAAAGGACCTTTTTCATTAGGACAGGATGGGTTGAGGATGCGCTGAAAGTACCGGCACCATTTACCATCCACAGACAATATTACAGCAACAAGAAATTAGTATAACTTAACTGAGATCAATAAATATGGATAGTTTAATGCCATGGCATACATAGCTTATGTTTTAAAAATAACTCTAATCACCAAAATGCAATCTAAATTGGTTAGTAAGGCCATCTGCATGCTTGAAGCACTCCATGTAAATTATAAATACACCATCACACTTGATTCTTATCTCCCCTACACTGAACAATGGTTAACTGCAACTGGCTGTACTGATGCGGGTGACAATGACGTGGGAAAGAGAGTAATGGGTGATGTTTTAGTACACACGTTTATTTTCAACTTCGTAGTAAAAATAGGAGGTCAATTGATCTCAGTGATATTGCGTATAAGGAACAAATTTACCTATCAGAAAAAAAAAAATAGATAACAAAATAAATAAATGACACAAGTTGTGTGTGTGTGTGACAGAGATAGAGAACAAATATGGGTTAGGCCAGACTCTCGTTCTCTTTGCTCCACCTAGATGGATGTTGGCTGAAAAAGGCTGCAATCATGCTGAGTTCAAGGAATTCAAAAATATGTTAATTGAGCTTTCATTCATCATTCCAAAAAAGGAAAGTGAGAAAACTTCATGGACCACTTGAGCTAACACGCATTTTTCCAAACAAAGAAACTTAGAAAACTGCCAAGAATGAAACCAATAAATGTTACGAAGTCTATGCTATATATTCATGACTTTCAGCTCCACGAGTTAATCCTTCTGTCAACACTAGATCACAAACATATTAACGCAAAACAAGAAGCTCAGAGAAGTGCAAAGAATGCAACCTATAAATGTCATGAAGTCTGTGCTACATATTCACGAATGACTTTTTGCTCGATGAGGTTAATCATTCTATCATCACTAGATCAAAAATATATCAAAATGTCAACCTAATTTGTCACATGTGGCCTATCGGCAGCCTAATTCGTTCCAGTTCACTGAAATGGCTCTTCCACGACCATCTGTGACACATCGTAGATGATTAACATAAAGCGTTCTACAATGAAATGCAACCCCTCTCACTCTCCCTAAAAGAGATAATACAGAGGTTCATAAAGATAAACTAAGTGAACAACGCACAAAGAAAAGCATAATGCAACGAAGACAAATATTCAACTCAAATCATCCACCTAGAATAACCAAGCATCTCAGATTCTCAACGATGCATAACTTGAAGAGCCATCTTTCATAATTTACTGGAACTAAATCAACTTTGCATAAGATAAAATAATAGAGAAAGAAGACAAATAAAACACGTACCATTTGATAAGCCAGCCAAACTGGAAATGCTGCATGATAGGAACCTTCTCCAACACCTCCGCTTTATACATCTTAAGCAATCCACTATTCACCTTCTTCCAATTTGGCACAGCGCTGATATCATCCAACAGCGGCGAGTACTCTGCAAACGGTCCCTTCTTCACCTTCTTCACATACGCAATGCAAGAAAGATAAAGGTACTCATTCGAGAAGTTCTCGAGAATGTCCTCATTATGAATTGACTTTGGCTTCATGTACTTGTGATCAATCAATTGTGACGATCCGAATATGAATGGCAGAAAATGATAGTCATCAAGCCCCCAGACACCATGGGAACCGGCGGGCTCCAGACAGTACACCAGTTGCAATTTCCTCATCAAATCAAGGTACTTGACGAAAACCCTAGACACAACAGCTTGGTAGTCCTCTTCCTTGATCAGCCCCAACCTCGCAAGGCAATACAACCAGGCCGCGAAATTGGTCTCGTGGCCCGTGCCATAGTCGATTCGGCTATCATTGCCAAAGCTATCGGCGAAGTAGGGGACAAGCTCGACTATGGCGGAGCGAAGATCGTCGGGGAGAAACCGTAGCATGAAGGAATCGGCATCCTCGCTCATGCGGGAGTGCCAAGTTCGGTAGGAGTAGTTTCCGTAGCGAGAGGATTGGGCGACAGGGGGGATTTCGTCCACCAATTGGATTAGGGTTTCGAGGATGGAGACGATAGTGGACACGGTTGGGGAGAGGTGGCAGGGGTCAGAGATCTTGTGAGCGCGAATGGACTCGCTGAGGGCGACGACGAAACCGAGGAAGTTCTTGGCGGAGTCAGAGTCGTGGAAGCGGCGGATGTCGTCGGGGGAGTGGATGTGCTTTGAGGGGGACTGGAATTGGTAGGGTGGGGAGACGAGGGGGACCTTCCGGGCTTGAGGCACTGGCGCGAGGATGATGGCTTGTTGAGGGTTGCGGGGTGGGATGTAGATCGCCGGGGCGCGGATGGGGCGGTAGGCCGGGGGAGGGGAGTCGTCGGACCATGATGGCGGTGGTGCGTAGACGGTGGGGCCACCGCACTTGACGCATGTTCCTTCGGTGGTGCAGTGGGCGTGGCCGGCGGCCGTGGGAGGGTGTTGTGGCGGTGGTGGTGGTGATGATGGAGATTTGGGAGAGTGTTGATCGTGTGGAGAGTTTTGATTGGGTTCCATTTACAAGAAAACAGGGAAGAGAGAGAACGTAGCTAAGAATGAAAGAAGAACGACGAGTTCAATAAAGAAAGAGCTTCTGCGCACAAAATAGAGCACCTGCAGATTCTTCTTCCAACCTCCAGAGACCTTGAAAGGCTTGAAGCGGTGCTCTCCTTGAGAAGAGACAGTTGCTAAAAATTAAAAATGAAATAAAAAATAAAATAAAACGTGCGTTCAGAGTGATAAAAAATACAATAAGATAAAATAAAACACAGAATAATCTTAAAAAAATTTTAAATATTTTCAGAGATATTTTTTTTATTTTTTTGACATGTCAAACAATGCTAAAATAAATCAATAAATAAATAAATACAATTGTTTGTAAATTTGTGCTGACCTTGCCAGCCTAAAAACTGTTGTGTAAAATTTTTTCAAATAAATATTAATAAATAAAATAAATCCAAATTTTAAAATGAAAAAAAAAAAGAAAAGAATATATATAAATTAAATTAAATTAAATTAGCCTGAAAATATTACCCAACTTTTGTTGAAATTCACTTTAATTTCATAGATATAAATTACTCTTAAATTTATTTGTATTTAAGGATAGATTATACTTTAGATTCAACGTCATTTTAGTTTATTTATTTTAAACAGTAACAAAACTCTTTACATTTACAATTATGTTTTAATTTAAAATTTATTTATACTATGATCAAATTTAATTTAATCATCTTCTCAACAAATATTAACAAAATATGATGAACATTTTATGTTAATAAATTTAACAAAAATGCTAAATTGAAACTTAATCATAAAGTGTAAGTGTAAAAAATTAATTATTATAATTAAAAATTGATAGATTATTGTAAAATTAGGTATAAATACAAAATGCAAATAGTTACTTTTTCATATTAAATCTTTTATTTTTTCACATTTTAAGAAAACCTTCCTCATTTGTTTATTTATTTTTTTAGAATGGTTTTGTCATCTATTACTGCCTAAGGGTGAGTTTCGATTAGGGGTTAAAAAAAAAAAAAAAAAAAAAGGCGTAAAAGAATATAAGATTAAACTTTACACGAACAACAATTATAAGGATCATGGTAAACTCTCAGCCCCTGGTCAGTCGATGCACATCCCGCGATTTACCTCCCTCATGTTGCTCCAGGGCAGAGTAGTGGGGGGCCC
>JAVXUM010000029.1:228515-241301 GCA_035590655.1 Pouteria glomerata
GAGAGAGATTTTTTTATATACATATAATAGAGCAAAATAGTTAAAATAATTAATTTTATTTCACATAATTTTTTTTTATCTTTTAACTATTTTTTAAAATTTTATTCTTTATTTTTTATTTTTAAAATAATGGGTCTAACGGATCATTTGGATCCAAATCCATTAGTTCTTAAATCCAGTGGATCTAGATCCGTTGGGTCATGAATTTAATTGGACGGATCTATTCTACTGTTATTGGATCTGGTCCAGATCGGATCTGGACCAAATCTGCCCCATTGACAGGCCTACTAATTAGTATTTCTCATCTGCAAGCTGCAAATATAAGTCAATTGTTTTTGCACGCATGCAGTTAGCAAATCTACTTTAAAGCGCCGCTGTAGGGAGCTCGGGATCCCCATGTGGCCATCTAAAATGATGATGGGTGGAGGACCAGTTCCAATTGGTGAGCCTTTCCAAAATGCAGCATCATATATTACGAATGCAAGTCGGCTTCCCAGTACTTCGGCTGTCGTCTCCAATCAACTAAATTCCGATTTTCATCTGGAAAAGAGCGGACCTGCCTGCTATCAACAGCAAAATTTCTTATCCCCTTCTACTGCTCCAGATCCATCAACTGATCAATTCACTCCAGGGATGCCTCATGTTGTTACTTCAAGGCAAGACAATCTTAGCTCAGTTATGACTACCGTAAAGGCAGAATATGAAGACATTAACATAAAATTTCAAATTGACTTAACCGCCAGTAGAATCACTGATCAACTGAAGGACGGGGTAGCAAAGAGGCTTAAGTTACAGGACGGTAGTTATGAGATGATGTACAAGGATGATGATGATGATTTGATCTTAATAAGCTGTGATGAAGATGTACACGAATGCATTCGTAATTCGACTCCACTGGGCAGCAAGGCAGTTAAATTATATCTTCGTGATAAAAAAAGCAGCAGCAGCCAAAGGGGTGTGAAAAGAAGACAACATTACTTGTGATTCTGGATATATGTTCGAATCTCAAAATTAAACAAAGAGTAGTTGTGCCTTTCTTGTTGTAATACAAACTTGATTTGGGCCTGGGCCAGTGTTGTGTTAGTGATCCAATATCCAGAAATCTTTTGAAAAAATATCACTAATCAGTTTCTAAAAATCTCTTGCAAAATGTTATAAGGTGTGGTGCAAAACTCTTCTTGCAACATTTCTGTAATTTTGTATTAATTGAGAACTGGTAATACATTCAGCAAAAGAACAATAGTACTACTCAGACGGTAATTTTTCCAAGCAATGGAAATGCGCTGACTATCCAGATTTATTTATTTATTTATTTATTTTGAGAAGTGCACTGAACATCCAGATTTTTGAAGGGAACAAGTGGCATAGCAGAGAGCAATAATAAAACATGATCAGTTACACAACAGAAGGAAATAAATCCCCAAAAAAAATATCCAAAAGTGCAAAAAAATCAGTCATCATAGAATCAAATATATATAAGAAAACATTTGTAATAATGATATATCTTAAGACCAGAAGCTTAAACTCTCAGTCAATAGTAACATATAAATTCCCCATGCTTCCACTTTTAAGTAGTATCTTAAATATCCTTTTCTCAACTCCTTGCATGGTGCTCGCTAGCTGCGCTTGAAAAATTTAAGCCCAAATCAACCAGAGAACTTTATGACATCTATGCAGCAGTTAAACGAGAAAAACTATCAATAAAAATATAACGTTATGCCTCTTCAACGTGTACAAGAAACTCATCGAATCAAAATAAAGTAGACTACCTCCTTCAACCAACATAGAACCAGAAAGCAAAACATGACATGGTTAAAAAGCTACTAAAAAGTGATAACTCAATTCAGCATATTACATTATATATATATATATATTTTTTTTTTTTAAATTTCAGATCTTAACTAGTAATAGATCACAACAACACAACTTCCTTCTAGCAACCATGGTAACAAAAACCTGCTTAAATTTGAGATAATTTGGTATAGGCCAACAAAAGAAACACACAGATGCAGGAACAGATTCCCAATATTGCTCAACGTGATTTTTATCTTCTTTGGACAGGTAAACATCAAGTGGGTGGGGGATTTGGGATGACTTGACCAGTGAGGATGCCTTTTCCACTTGAGCTTGCCCACCTGTCATTCAATATGGTCATTCCCTATTGTAAAACAATTGATTTAATTTAGAAATTCAATGCAGAGATTCCCCACCCCACCCAACCACAATTTAGCGAACGTTCTGAAGCTTCAACCTAATTCTAACTAGAACAAGTAATGAGCAACCCATGGATAACTATTATAAAAAGGGCCACTTCTTGAAAGTTGTTTGCTTTCCTTCCAACGGAATGTCTCCCCTTGGTTTTTTTAGTGGTCGATGAAACTTTCCGAAGGATTTTGAAAATGGACATGAAATAAGTCGGAATGATTGTTAATACAAATCGAAGCAAAAGTGCATCTACCCCCTTTGGATGAACAAGTTACTTTTTTCAACCTTCAAGCCTATTCTTAGTTTTGAGCAACACAGAACCCCAAAAACTAATGAAGAGGGGATCGGCTACCAAAGGAAGGCCCAAGTATGTTCCTTCCCCCCCCCCCCAAAAAAAAAAAAAACAAAACGGGGAGGGGGGAAGGTGATGTAGAATGGGTCGACCGCCCCTATGCCGCCGCTCCCAACCCTGCTCCTCCTGACCTGTTGACCCTATGTATTATTCATAATTTAATTTTTTATAAAATAAATAAATTTAAAATATAATTTAAAATAAAAGTCAGTCTTCTTAATGTTAAAAGTTAGCCTTTCTACTGTTAAAAAATAAAAATATGTTATATATCAATAAATTTATCAATAGTGTTAGTTTTATATTGTTTTCCATGCAAGTGATCAATTTGTAGAGAAATAATTAATTACTGGGACTACGTTTGGATGTTGTAGGGAGACAACAATTAATTTCAGACCCAGTAGGATTTTTTTTGGGTGGGGGGATAATCATGCCTCGAAAACATAAAAAAAACAAACCCCATGTCTTGAAAAATGATCTTTCAAAATGGTTTCAAAAAGGAGAAAAAAAAGCCTTAAAAAAGACAAACGTATACCTTGAACAAAATCCACACATGCCTTGAATTATATTTAAAAAAAATAAATAAATCATTTGACTATTGAGGGTCCTGTTGGGGCAGTGTAAGGGGTGGCTGGGGGAGTGGGGTAGGGCGCAAGGCAAAGCGAAGGTGAGACAACCAACCAAGTCGAAAGCAAGTGGCCTAGCCCTGCCCTGGAGCTGTAGGAGCGGTGCACCAATATGGACAATATGTTTAGGGTCGAGCTCAATCAAAACTGGATCGGATCAGTGTCAACTTGGTCCTATTTACATATCTAAGCCTACGTATTTCATAACCATATATTAGAACTACATCAAATAAACCTATAGACAGAGATCACCCAAGCATGTTTAATGTTAACGCTTATCGGGGAGGATTTGGACAAATTAACTTTGAGGCCATAGGATAATTCAAACAATTTGAGGATGGAGGTAAGATTGGAAATATTATCCTCATTATCAGATAAGAAGAAAATAGTATCATCTACAAATTGGAAATGAAAAAACATAATTATATCCCCCCTCTCAAAAAAAAAATTAATAATAAATAAATAAAGAAATAAATAATTGTGAAGGCCATTCACAACCTCGAGGTTTATAGCTCTATCAACTAATCTGCCAAGGGCATATGCCACCAGGATAAAAAGAAAAAGGAAAAAGGTCACATAGTCAAAGGCCGCAGGAAGTTTTGAAGACATTGCCAGATTTTCCATTAACAATCACTCAGACATTCTAGAATTCAATTCCTCCATTTGTTTCCAAATCCCTTTTGCTCTAACACAGAGTCTATGAATTCAACATGATCACAAATTTTTCAAATTTGACCCAAAAACAATACCATTTTTACCATTGGCTCTACAGCCTTGAAACAACTTCATTAGTGATTAACACACCATCCAAGATATATCTGCCATCCACAACAGCACTTCGAGTTTTAGATATTGTGTCACTCAGAAATGATTTTACTCTTTTAGCAAGAACATTTTCCAAAATCTTGTATAAGGGGGAGACTAAGCTGATTGGGCAAAGCTCTTCACTCTGAAAGGATGATTTTTCTTGGTAGGAGACAGTAGCATTATTGCAGGCATGATAACTCCATTGTGAAGGGGGTAAAAAACGATCAAACACTTTCATTAGATCAAATTTAACAACTTCCCAGCAATGCCAAAAAAGGGCTAGAGTGATCCCATCAGGTCTAGGCCCTTATCTCCAACACACTTGAAATTGCATTTTTTATTTCTTCAACATCAAAAGGTCTCTCAAGCCAAGTCCTCCATTCAGCTCCAACGGGCATATTTCAAAACCATCAATGCATATACTTACACAACTTCTGGTAAGTATAAAGATCATAGAAGATATTTAGTAACTTATATATCTCATCAACAATTAAATTTTCCTTATCTACAATTTGTCTTGTATATTGGTGAATCCTTTTATGAAACTATGTCAAGTTTTCTACTTCCAAAGGTATCCAATCGAATTGATTATTTTTTCTATTCAAATAGTTTCAACATTTCATTAGAAAGACCATTATTATAAAATTGTGATTTTCTAGTCAATCTCCCCCCTCCCTTTTTTGATAAGTACACTCTCTCCCCCATTGCCGAAGAATCAGTTATCAGAACATTTTCTAATTGCACATGAATGCTTCTTGTAACAAGCAATTAATAAAAAGCTTGATTAAGAAGCCATCCACCTTTGCTTAGCTATGACCACAGTTCATGGGGTTAGGTCAGACCAAATTTTTGTTCCTTTCGGTGGGTGATCTTTATCATTGGTATTCACACATAAACCATATCTAACTGTAAGCCCCCACCCCCAAAAGGAAAACACTCACACACCCCTAACATTCACAGATGAATCCCAGTTTCAATTTTTTCCTTTCCTCTCGTTTGGCAGTTTAAAAATGCAACTTAAAACGTGCAACCACCCAGCTTATGCATAAAACAAGTACCTTGAGGATTCAATTTAAATGTTCTCATCTTTCTGATCAAAGGTCCCGATTGTCATGACCGCCAGAATTTGATCCTCCACCATTGTTGCAACTGTTGTTACCAACTCCACCGCCACTAGATTCTGTAGCCCCAGATGTCCCGAATGGCCAAGGCAATGATATTCTAAACCTCCTCTGCCCCTGAGAGCTCTCCTGAGACCCTCGACCTCTATTGTCCGAACCCACACTCAAATTCACGGAACTAGTTGTCCCTCGAGTCTGGTTCTCATAATCAGGATCGTCTGTTGGTAACTCATACCGACAAACCGGGCATGAATTATGCAATTCTAACCAAGGAATAATGCAATCAGAATGATATACATGCTTGCAAGGCATCTGCTTGACTTCCATACCGCGCTCAAAGTCATCTTTACAGACGGCACACTGAGCCAAATCAGAACTCAACAACCCGTCATCAACCGTTACGCTGGGAAGCGCCTTGACTGCGGACTTCGACGCAGGTGGCGTGCCATAGCGGTTCGGATCATTCTCGGCCAATTGCTGGATCAGTTGCTCGAG
Source organism: Pouteria glomerata (assembly GCA_035590655.1). Classification (NCBI taxonomy): domain Eukaryota; kingdom Viridiplantae; phylum Streptophyta; class Magnoliopsida; order Ericales; family Sapotaceae; genus Pouteria; species Pouteria glomerata. The sequence continues at coordinate 234,119 of JAVXUM010000029.1, forward strand.
TCCGGGACCAACGAAGTAGTCGCCGAGGTTGGCCGGGAGCCGAGACCCCTGCTCCGACGAGTGATTACCGATGACGAACTCGATGTTAGCACCACCGGCTGCAAGGTTAGCGAGATGGTTCTGAAGAAACAAGTAGGGATCGAACATTGGGGGCTCTTGGGCGAATGATCTTGATCGGGAAGTAGTAGATGGTCCGAAGAAGTTCGAGAAGGTTCTGGGGTTTTGAAAATCAGCGGCTGTGGAGGACGAGGAGGAGGACAAGAGGAGAGGTAAACCACTGAGGAAGCCGGAGAGAGGGTCGGAGAAAGGCGAAAATGTATCGAGATCCCGATTGGGGATAGGGTTAAGCTCTTCGTGTTCTTCAAGAAAGCCACCGTTGCAAGAGGGGCAGATAAGGTCGGCGTTTGGCGAGGATGAAATAGAAACCGTCCGATCGCATTGGTAACAGAAGTACAGCCGTGGCGCGCCATCCACGATGGCCCCTCCGGCGGACATGTTTCCTTGCTGCGAGATGACACAGAGAAAATCGATGGGAAACGGAGTTTTCTACCGTAATATTAATAGTATTAGGACAATTTATCAAAATATGATGGAATAGAAATATTTATCAAAAGAGCCAAAGTCGTAAAAGTCACTTATAATTTTTTTAATTAATGAAGCGCCTTTAATTTAATAGCAATTTGCCGAAATAGGAGTTCTTTGATTTGACGAAGAACTTTGAAAAATTTTAAAAATTTTTAAAAATTATTTATTTTTTATTTTATTATACGAATTACGAACTCATAAATTATCTTATTTTATCTCATTTTTTATCACTCCAAACACCTCCATAGTAAATAATACTTACAATTTTCACTGATGTTTAACATGTAAAAATTAATAACGTAGTGGAATAGATTTTTAATTTTTTTTCAAATTGATCATGCATAAAAAATTATAAACGTCCTATATAATTGTATTCAAAATATATAAATTAAATCAAATTAACAAACAAAACTGACATTTTGTCATTTCTTTGATTTGATCTTGATTTCTTAAATTTTTCTTTTTCGTCGGTTAAGACGTTTAAATTTTTTATTTTTTCTCCTATCAGCATCTTCTCAAGATTTTTTTTCCTGAAATATTGGATTGTGTGGGCAAATAAACTTAAATTGACTAATTACAAAATTACTTATAATTATCTCATAATTACAAATGCATTCCCTAATGATCATATCTTACTCCACTAAAAAAATATAATTAAATTTCAAACCTAATTTATTAAAACAACTTCATAAAAAACCTTATTCACTCTTTAGTTCTGCAATTAAGGCTATCAGCCAAATATTGAGGCAATTAAAATTAAGAAAAAATCCAGTTATAATTGATACCTCACTCCATATTATAAGAACTATTATTCTAAATGTTTTGTGTTGGTCACCATCTAAATAATATATTATTAAAATAATCAGATTCGAATTTAATAATTAGTTGATATTTTTAATATGAATAATATCTCGTCTCAAATGAGATTGTAGATTCCTTTTTTATAGTGCATATTTCATAGTTTTATGCAATGATTTTCCTAAATACCGAGGTGCTGACCTAATAATAATCAATATCACTCTTGATGAATTAAAGTCATGATTAAATAAAATAATGTCCATCACTGTATTAGGATTTAGAGCAATTGTTTAGAGTAAATATAAGAAATATATTAATGCAGATAGCATGACTTAAATATGTTTCTTATCATTGTTCCGTTTAATATCTCTCACACCAACACTTTAAAGGGCTCACTACTCTAATGATTGAAATAAATCATTCTATCAAATAAAAATTTAAAATGTTATAATTTTTCAGTTGAGATGTTCCTATCTTATCACTTACTGCGAACAAATCTAAGGCACCGTTTGGTTTGCTAAAAAAAAAAAATTTAAATCTCTGAAAACCTCTTAAAATCTCTAAAATTTATTTCACTTTATCTTAGTTTATTTTACTTTTTATCACTCCAAACACACCCTAAATTGGTCAATATGTCGATTTATATTTCTTGTGTGTGAAATACTTTCATGCACAAGAATCGAGTTATTTAATTAATCAAGTATTATGTTCATCATATGAAATACATGCATGTGTTCATAAATAATAAAGAAACTTTAGATAAATTAAATAAGAATTATTTACTAAAATAAAATCAATTTATCATCTAATATATAACTTTAGGACATACATCTTAACACTAAACACAAGTGCACATTTTCGTTTGTTCAAGTATTTAATTAACTTAAAATTATTTTTAATATAAAAATTAATATATTATCAAACCATTTTAAAATTAAAATAACAATTGAATATTAAAACGATTTATTTATTAAATTGAAATGAATTTTTAATAAATAATAATTACTTGTAAAAATAATTTATTTTTGTAAAATTAAAATCAATTACTATTAAAATAATGATTATGAGAAAATGTTTATTTTATTAAATAAATTTACAATTAAATTAATATTTAATTTATTTATTAATAATTTATACAACATCAAAATATTATTTAATACTTACTGTTGCAATATTATTAGAAATTTCACCATTTTGAGTGTTTTCTTTTTCTTTAAATAGATGAATTGGCATGGATTGAATTTTCTATCTTAATTTTTCATACTATATCAAAATAATTGTTGGTAAAATAAGTCATTTTAATAGTAAATTTTTATTTTACTTTTAAAATGATTTGATAATATATTAATTTTTTATTTAAAATAATTTTAAGTTCATTAAATATTTGAATAAAATGCACACGTGTTGAAATTGTAAGGGACTACAACTTCAGTTACTCGTAACTTTAAGTGAATTGCTATTGAATTGAAGTTGTAAATGACACTTATAATAATTTCATTAAAGAAGTTGTAAGTGGCACTTGCGACTTTGAGCTTATTTTGATAATTATTTCTATTTCACCCTATTTTGGTAAATTATTTTAATGTTATTAATAATATGTTAAAAAACTCTGGGAAGTGCTTTTTGATATGAAACTATGTTACATCTTTTATGGATGTGTTTGGAATAATAAGAAGTGAGATAAGTTATAAATTCATAATTCGTACAGTGAGATTTAAAGTAAATAATTTTTAGAGTTTTTAAAAAATCCATAACTTATTGTTAAAGCAAAATTTGATTTAAAAAAATAAGTAAATTTTTAGTTATAGTGTTTAGGTGATTTTTGAATGGCAAAAAAAAATATATATATATAATAAAAAGTTAATGTAAAAGTAATATGTAACTAAATTTGATTAAAAAAAATATTAAAAATTGGTAAAAATTATTAGATTTTTAATAAACTAATATCTCTTGGTGTATTTCTTGAAACTGTGAAGATTTTAATAAAAATTATAAAAGTTTAGAAAATGTTGAAAATTTTTTACTTAGAGAATAGAGATTTTTGGATAAAATTAAAAATATTTGGTCAAATTTAAGACTACAAACAAAAATTTTTAACTTAAAAAAAATCTTTTGAAACTATATCGCATCGTTTAAATCTTTAAAATAAATAATACAATACAATTAAAATTTTTAATTAAAAAATATTTATCAAAATAATGTCATAACTTTTTGCTCTTATCGTATTAAAAAGGAATTAAATATGTTAAAGTGTCTTTTTAAAACACAAAGTCACTTTTTTTTATTAAGGAGATGCTTGGTTTATCAAACTTTACTTAAAAATTACAAAAAATTATTAATATTTTCAAATCAAATTTTGACACGTATTATTTTTACATTAACTTTTTAAATTTTTTTTTACAATCCGAAACACCCCTTAATTTACTAAATATACTAGTGTTAAGGTAATGAATAATATAATTTTTCTATTAACAAAAATAACTTTTAAATATACTATAAAATATTTTAATATATTTATATAATTAAAAAAAAAGTTATTGAGTTATTTTTTTTTTTTGTCAATTTTAGTGAATCAATAGAATGATTAAAATCAAATTCCTAGATGAGTATTAAAAATTTATATTTAATCAAACCCTAATTTGACTCAAACCTAAAAAATTAGATTAGTTTTAGAATATCTATTAAATTTCAAACTTATCCAGTTACTTAACCTTTTTTTTTTAAATTGTTTATCAATTTTAATATACATTTTTATTTTAAATTCTTAACTCATTTTCAAAAATAAATTAAGTTAAAATACTTTTATTATTAAATGTGTTAAAATAATTTTTAATTGATTTTATAAAGACAACTCAAATTAAAAATATTATTATTATTCTTACGTTATACCTCATAAAAATAACTCATTACTATATTATTATCTAGGTTTTCAACCAATTGATTGAAATGACTAATTTAAATTTAAAAATTAAAATTAAAAAAATTTCCAACCTAATTAATATTTAGGCACTCCCAAGTCTAATTAATAGTAAGCATTATTTTCATGCATTTTCAAATTTAAAATATATTAAGAGTTATTATTATTCGTAGTTATTTTTATAATTTCGTGTTCAAGTCAGGTCGAATTTAAGATTATCATCTTTGCAATCTCAAATGAGAGAAGTTTTTTTTTTTTAGTTTGAAATTATGTTTAATCTAGTGGTCATGAATTTATTAAATGCTTGGTTTTGGTAAAAAAAAAAAAAAGATTTCTAATGACTTGGTTGCACTAAAATATATATATATATATGTGTGTGTGTGTGTATGTAAAGATTCACATTCTTACAATCCAACATTGTATTCTTTAAATTTAGTTAGGTGCAGCACAATGATTTTTCAGATAGGCACTTATTTTGATACTACTTTCACTGAATTTTACTTAACATATAGAGTTTCAATGGAACTCTATCACGCCCCTAACTTAAGTGTTCAAAACGAACGGCATGAGAATATGAGAACTAATAAAATAAATCAAAATTTTGTTCCCAATCCAAGTCATAATATAATAATGACAATCAGAGTATCTAAACTCGTTCCTTATTCTTATATTAAATAAATAAAAATGACTCATCAACATAAAGTCTAACGTCACATTTCAGTGATACAATTCAAGACTTACATTGCCAAATAAATACCGTCGTAATATAATCTCATAATAAAAATAAGTTTGAGTAATCTTATAATAAAAATAAGTTTGAGATCTACACCTAGGTCACACAAATAAAAATATAATCTAACCACAAAATAAAATAACATAATGGGCCAATCTATCAGTCTCAACTCAGCTTCGATTAACTACTCCATTGTCCGACCTAGTTGCCTGAAATATGAATGAAATGAGCAAACTTATCTGATAGATAGGACCATGTAGGTATACACGAGTAAACAATAATCAAACAAATAACATAACTCATAACAATATCCACAAAACATAATATAACAATGTACATGGGATATAATATATGTAATGGCCAATGCATTCTTTAATCTCCATCTACTTTTAACTTTATCCTGAAATAAGTGACGCTTAGCAAAGCACGCAGGTCACCAACTGCATTGTTTGTGCTTACAATGAACATGTATCTCAATATACAATTCGAGTGGAGAATCGTGTTATATTACTGACCTTTCTGCTAGAGAACCGTATTACACCCCTAGTCAGGCATCTACTTGAGTAAGGTCTAACTGTAGTTCGGATGAAATCTCACAATCATATCCATAATTAACGTCTCAATTTTAAATTACTAAACTCTAATCATATATATTGACTGAGGACTATTCGATATTTTTAAAACCTTATTTTATCATTTTTCTCAAAATCATGGATCCCATCCATATATATAACATGTGCCTTAACACGTCGATAATATCAATATGGTATTCTTAGCTAATCAATAATCACAATATCAAACTGGGTAATGCAACCTTAGTTTCATGCATATGATATACTCAATAATGTAAATAAATATCATTTCAATATAAAAATGTATTTTCATTAGGCTTAATAATGATTTAAGGTTCATTTAATTTTTAAAATTCCATAATAGATGGGTTTGGCCATAAAGTATGTATTTAGAAATCAAATTTTAACATTTTTAGAAATTTTATTAAATAGCGTTCCAATGCCAAAGCTGTTGTTGAGACATTAAAAGCTGTTGTTTGGACATCTGCTGTCTAGACATTAGAGACTGTTGTCCGAACACAGAACCCAGTATCTAGTTTCTGGGTTCGTTTTTAACGAAACCTAACTCTAAAACATTCATAAATCATTCATCTAAACCCCAAACTCTATAATCAATTATATATAAAAACTTAAATACCTAAACAATATGTTTGTATAACATTTGATTTAATAATAAGTCAAATATATGTAAAATCTCAACATATATATATACACACATTCATTATATATACCACAACTTCCACAATACTAAACTAAATCAAGTTTGCAATATATCAAAATCATCCTAACAATGTCTAAAACACAAATGTAAGTCTTACCTACCTCAGATCTGAAGAAGATGAAAAAGCAAGAAAATTTTGATTTTGACTTTTGAATTTTTGGGTTTGATTTCTCTCACCTCAAGCAAAAACACAAGAAACAGACATCACCTTAATGTTCATGATCTTTCTTCTCAAAACTTACTTTCTCTATCTACACTTTCTCTTTTCTCTCTTCTCTTTCTCTTTTCTCTGGTTCTAGAAGTGGCCGAGACCCACAGGAAAAAGAAAAAAAAAAAAAGAAAGAAAAGAAAGAGAAAATAATGGCTTAACCTTTAGCCCAGTTATCCAATCTAATATAATTTTAGGCCAACTTTGGCATAAAAAAAATAAAATAAACGTAATCAAACAAACATAATCTCGGTCCAAATATTTTATTGATCCAAATAACACATAAATAGACAAAATTAAATACTGAGTGTTACAAACTCGGTGCTAATACGACTTTCAAATACATTGTACTATGAAAATATTAAATTATACATACATGGTAATTCATTCACCAAAGTAATATGGGACAATAATGATTTTTTGTGCCTTTGTGGCACCTTTAGCCTCTTTGTGATCAACTCATATCACTTGTTGATCTATTACATCTTTTTTTTTTTTTTTTTTTTTTTTCAAGCACGCACCTCCTTGTGACCCTTTACTTTCAGCTGGGTATTGATTTTGATATCATTTATAGGGGGTGTTTGATATGATGAAAAGTGAGATAAAATGAGATAATTTGTGGGTTCGTAATTCGTGCAGTAAGATAAAA
>JAVXUM010000029.1:241401-258104 GCA_035590655.1 Pouteria glomerata
TAGATAACTTTTAGAGATTTTCAGAGTTTTTCAGTATTTTCCAGCAAAACAAACACCCCAATAGTGACTCATATCCTAATAGTATAATATTGTTCAATTAAAGATTCGTTTGGTTTATCAAAATTCACCAAAATTTAGAAAAAATTACAAACTTTTTCTACTTATGCTAATTAAATTTCATTACGTGTCACTTTTATACCAACTTTTTTAATTTTTTTATCATCCAAAAACCACATAAATGTAATACGAGGACTTCGTAATGGGTCATTTATTTAGGAACTACTCTTATTAAAGCATGTTTAATCATGGAATTTAAACGAAATTCGGTGCCCATATGTAAGACTTTAAAACATGTTCAAAATGTTGATAATATTTGTAAGATAAAGGGTGTTACTATAATATTCAAATGATGTGGGTCTTTCTATATTCTGTTAAATGTTTAAGGAAGGTTCAAGTAATTTACCATTTTTTAAAAAAAGAACGAGAATAAGAATTACAAAAAAAAGTCTTGTTTAAAATTGAAAAAGAAAAAGCTACACACAGGCTACAAAAGTAGTAAATAATTAAACTTGAGTGAAAAAAAAACAAAGGAAAAAGTAATGTAACATGAAACAAACCTATTGACAAGTTAATTGATAATATTTCACCAAACCAACCATAATCGGTGGAAAAAAAAAAAAAGACAAATTGCTGTTTTTGATCACGTGCAATTTAAAAGGTATTATTGGTAGTGCTATAAAAATCGACAATTTTTCTACTAACAATTTTTAAAGATGTGCGGATTTCTATTTCTTTCTGTTAAAAATAAATAAATAAATAAATTAAGAAAAAAAAAATTAGATGGGTAAGTTTGAACTGTTAGTGCTTAAAAGCCTCGAGTTACAGCAAAGCAAAGACTGATTCGAATTGAAGGCCGGTTCGATCTGGCCGGATCCGTAAACAGTGAACCGTATTAGTTATATATCTTCCTTTTTACATGCATTATGAGAAGCGGTCGTGGGGATTCCAAGTCAAAAACGCTGTGATTGGAATACAGTTCAATCGCTGGAGAAGGTTTCCCTTTCCTCCTATTTTTCGTATTGTGTTATATCAATCGTTAACGATGTATCCGATTTTCTTTTCATTTTTCTATGCTCTTGATCTGGCATCTCTGTTTCGACTGTCTCCATCTCTCCCCAATTTCAGTTATACTATTTTTTGGTTTTCTACTGAAAATTTGTTATTAATTTTATGTCAGTGTAATGATTTATTGCGATTTATTGCTTTGAAATGGCGATTAACTCGCAGATTCGTAGTCTGGGTTGACTTTCAACTTCTTATAGGCTATTGTTGCGACAATTTTTGTTAATACTATGTTTGCTTTGGAATATTGATTGGCCTGGGAGTAGTATGAGTTGATTTTGTACTTGTTAGAGCCCATTGATCCATACTTGCATGGAACCTTGGAAAACTTTAATTGATCTATTTTCTGTTTTGGGATGATTGTTTTGTGATGCTTCTGTAGTGGAATTTAAACCAAACTAACTAATTAACGATTGAAGGTACATGGCTGATGCAACCATTCATAAATGGTGAGTAAATAGTTTGCATGCTCAGGAGTGGTGGCAGAGTATTTGGACAATAGCTAGCTCCAACGAGGCGGATATCCTTATTTATCTGTTCTTGGTTGAAACTCTGAATACGTCTAAGTTGAGAGACATTGAATACCATGGCAGCTATTATGAATATAGTAAACACTACGTTGGATTGGGTAAATTTGGCATTCGATGCTCCTTCTGCTCGAGCTGTTGTTTTTGGCGTACACATTGGTGGTAGGCAATCACGGATTCTTAATTGCGACTCAAGTTTATTATCCTCCTTTATTGATTGATGCTTTTCTTAAAAAAATACGCATTTTTTTTTTAATTTTTATATTTGGGTTGAAGGGCATCTATTTGTGGAGGGTCTACTTCTGGTGGTTATTCTCTTCCTACTTTCCCAAAAGAGTTACAAGCCACCCAAACGCCCTCTGACGAAGAAGGTATGCATAACTTTTTAAAATCTGTATCAGCAGCTTCCTGTCCTATTCAATAGGCTATTGTGGTCTTTATTCTTTTTTTATTCTAGAGAGGCAAAGAGAGAGAGTTGAAACTTGCTTTCAGACACAAGAAATAGCTAGGCCTTTCATTGCAACCTAACATATGTCCTAAACATTCTTTGGTTTTCCAGGAAATAGATGAGCTATGCGATGAATGGGTTCCAGAGTCACTTATACCTCCAATTACAGAAGAGATGCAACAGGAGCCTCCGGTATTGGAAAGGTGAAACTAGTTCTCTTTTTCCTATTATTTTTAAACCAAATTGTACTCATCCGTGTGTGTTCCTTCCCAAACTTTAATGTAAATGGGTTTCTTTCTTGATGTTGCACTTATTTCCTTAATATGCATTATTGTCTTGCATTATCTATTGGCAAGATTTTATAAAGGTTGACTCTTAAGCATTTTCTCTCCTTTCTCTTTTCAATTAAATCTTTCTTATCTCTATTTCTCACTTCAAGGTCTCTTTTATTTTATTTTTTAAAGAAGCAAGATGCTGGGATATTGTTAATTTTGTTTAATCAGATATTGAAGTTTTTAAAGAGATTTTCCACTATAGCAGCGGCATCCTTGTTCATGAATTGCATTTTAATGCAGTGCTGCAGGGCCACATACAGTAATCAATGGCAAAGAAGTTGTGAACTTTGCTTCGGCAAATTACCTTGGATTAGTTGGACATGAGAAGTTACTTGTGAGAATCAATTCCTAGTCGTTACTTTATCATTTTTCCTTTCCTATTAACTGTTTTGAGTGAAGTAGATGCTTATGAAAATTTTGTGTAATAGGAATCATGTACTTCTTCACTGGAGAAATATGGTGTTGGTTCTTGTGGTCCTCGTGGATTTTATGGTACAATTGGTACGACTTTGGTTTAACTTGTTATGCAATGAACTAAATAGAAGTTTCTCCTTGTCCGCTAAATGAAAATTTATTAGCCTTCTAACGATATTATTTGCATAGATGTCCACCTTGATTGCGAGGCGAGAATAGCTAAATTTTTGGGAACTCCTGATTCGATACTATACCCTTATGGACTTTCTACCTTCTTCAGTGCAATACCAGCTTTTTGTAAGAAGGGAGATATTATCGTTGTGTGAGTATATTTTATATTTGACCATCTGGTTATTGGTTTGTCACATTGTATTGCTCTTAGAGGGCTCTGGGAATTTATTTACGGAGTTATTTCACTATCAAATAATGAATGGAAAGTATTTTAACCCCCAACTCCTAAAAGGGATAGTTGGTTTTGCCTCAATCATTGTTCGTATTATTGTAAGATAATTTGAGTGGCACTTAACCAAAAAAAAAAAAAAAAAGAAAGATAATTGGAGTGGCATGTACCAACTTCTTACATGGCAACATGATGTATTTATTGCTGTCACATCTTATACCTAATGTACTATGGTTGTAAAAATAATAGAAAAATAAAGAAATAGAGAGAAAATAAAGAAATCATCTTTATAGACTTGTTCAATGATGTAAACTTAACATTTCACTTTATGTTAACCTGATATATTATCAGCTTATATTAGCCCATTTTGATGTAGTGATGCTGGTCAATGGTTCTTGTATTAGTTTATTCACGATTAGCTGGCAGAGCTTACTTTCTTTTTGTCCTTCCTTCCTTTGAGAACTCATGCATTGAGCATTCATCCATGCGTGTGATTTTATGAGTAATTCTTGGCATCTACATATATATATATATATTCTGGCCTCTTCTACTTTTCACTGTTTGGTGTTACAGAAACTGCATGGATTTTAGGTAATAATCTTTCTATATATATGTATATATTTTGAATCTTTCTTTGTGTTTTAATTTTATTCCTCTTTTGGTGGTGAGTGCTCTTCAGAGATGAGGGTGTCCATTGGGGAATACAAAATGGCCTTTATCTTTCCAGAAGTACAATTATCTATTTCAAGCACAACAATATGGAGTCTCTACGAAACACTTTGGAGAAAGTTACTGTAGAAAATAAGCGAGCCAAGAAGCTGAGGCGTTATATTGTGGTTGAGGCTGTGTACCAGGTATCTTTTATATATATGTTTTGGCTATTATGCTTAATTTTATATTTTTTTAAAACATGCCAATAACTTCACATTGAAGCTCCCATCTAAGGACATTTGAAAATTTTGTTCTGCTTGCTTCCTTCCTCACTCCTTCTCCCCAAAAATGGAGACCCTCCCCTTCCTCTTGGTAATCATTGAAAAAAAAAATTCTTATTATTGTCAAGGATATATTGACATGTTAATCCCAACTTGTGTACTGGTATGAGCATGTTTTCTGTGTTAATCATGGGTATGCAGAAGAAGATGTACTAAGATTAAAAAGAATTAAAAAATAAATAAAAGAAATGGAGGACAGTTTTGAAAAGAATCTGGAGTGAGGCTGTCTAAAAATTGCTATATCATGGTGAACATAATGGATAGCTTCCATGTTTAAAGTTGAAAAGGTTACAGAAGATGTTGGGTTAGAACTCAGATAGGTGAGATTAGGCTTTCAATAGACATGAAATTCAGCCCAACAACTAACTGGGATTTTGTTGTGTAAGTATTACAGGGCAAAGGGTTGCAAGAGTCCTATGGTTACAGAGTAATTGTCTAAGTTGAAAATTATAAGAAAATCTCTGTAATTTGTTTATCAAAAAAGGGAAAAAAAATTCTGAACTTGCACCGCTCTATTAATACTTGATGCGAATGACTATTGATTCTGTTAATACAACAGTTTGAATTTGAGGAGTATCGATTCTGTTTGAAGTAATTGAATTGAAAAAGGCCCTTTGAGAAATGCCATTTAAGAAGAATTCATAAAAAATTTTCATCAAAATCACCTCCAAACAGTCCTAAAATAGGGCCATAGTCCCCTAGTAGATCTGGTGGGGACACTAGGTTCATGCCACCCCTCCAGGATGTGCATAAGCTTTAGGAGAAGCACACACACTCACTTTATTCCCAACCCAATCATTGAAGGATGGAGCACGCAATTTTATTTTGATAGAGTCGAGTTTTTCTTGCTCTGGAAAAATGATGAGGACATTAGGTTTAATTGAAGACACCCCCCTTGGATATACTTGGAAATGGTTATTATAATAAATATTTGTTATTTCCCTTGATATCTTAGAACGAACCAATAAATATTATCTTCCCTTGGTTTTCTTTTGTTTCCTATATAAGTTGTAATCTTATGTTGGTAAAGCATGGTTGATATTGTGACGATAATGAAATGGCTTATGGGCTAATATCCCTTCTCCCTCTGAGTTTCTTTTTCTCCTTAGCTTAATTCTCTCTTCTTGGCTGTTTCTTCCTCCTCAGCATAATTTTTCTTCTTGTTTCACATAAGAATCCATCAGGCTATGGAGCCTTATCTTTCCCACAATCGAATATTGTTGTTTTAACCTCATACCTCATTTTTCTAGTTCAGACTGTCCGTCAATGATTCGCATTTCAAAATAATGGTCTGAAGCAAAGAAAGTGAGAAATAACACTTAAAAAAGAACAATTTTAGTGATGATAACTATTGGATGGACTGTATGTGGATTAACTTGCTATTTGGATAGAGGCTAGGCCATGGAGGCCAGCACGCCTATGTGCCAAAGTTTCATGGCCCCAAGGCTATGTGGCCGTATCTACATGGCTTGAACGATCTCAGCAGTGGTTGTTATTGACCAAGTAGTAGTAGTGTCGCCTACTGATTGGTCATGTATTGGAGAGATTGCAGTGGAAGATAGTTGATCACGTGCATTAAACGCTTGGAGCTTTCTTTTCTCTTAGATTGATTCAGATTCAAATCGCTAGAAGTAGGATAGGACAAACTACTCCAAATGACCCTTAGTTTCAACCATCATTCTATAAGTTACTAGTGATTTCGCATGGAGGATACTGGGGGAAAATAAGTTAATATAAATAATAAAGTTGTCCCTCTCCCTAACAATCTAATTTTAGGTGAGATGGTTGTTAACACTCTAATATGGTGTCATAGCAGGCAATGATCTTGAGTCCTGAACCGAAACCTCGTCGCCGCTGAAAAAAAAAAGTGTTTAATAGTCGCATCTGTTTGTCCCCATTAAATGTCAATTTTGCCACAGGTGAGGGAGTGTGTTGAGAGAAAATAAATTAATATAAATAACAAAGTTGTCTCTCTTCCTAAACAAAGTTGGTGAGATAGTGACTGACATTCTAACAGAGTACAATGGCCGTGGGGCCGTTGAAGGTTACAATGGGAGACAACTTGCCAAGAGGTCCTTGGGCCTTGTTTTGAGCCAAGGATGGAACAAACTGGCAAGCTTGCACTATTTTGCTCCTTCAGAAAGTTGTTGCTGTGATCTTTACCGTGAGTGAATATAGACAGCTTCAAATGATGTGTCCATTAATGATTCCTTAGAATTAGTTTACCAAATGTGAAGTTGCATTCTAAACTGGCAAGGTTGCAAATTGCCCCATGAGTTTCTGCATTAGTTCCCAGAGGTATGTATTTTCTCGTCATCATTTTTTAACACTGTTGCCTGTGATATATAAGATTGTTTTTGTTTGTGTAATTCTGACATTGTTTTTGGATATGTCAAATAACAAAGTACTGGTAACTTCCATCTTCAATCTACAGAATTCGGGTCAAATTGCTCCATTGGATGAGATCATTCAATTGAAGGAGAAGTATCGCTTCCGTGTTCTGTTGGATGAAAGCAACTCGTTTGGTGTGCTTGGCAGCTTTGGAAAAGGTCTTACAGAACACTATGGGGTTCCGGTATGTTTTGAAGATGTTTCAGGTTGAATTGTTTGTTCCACTCCATGTCATTGTATGGTGGTCTTGGTATTGTAGATTGAGAAGATAGATATCATAACTGCTGCCATGGGACATGCATTAGCCACGGAAGGAGGATTCTGCACAGGAAGCAGTAGAGTCATTGATCACCAAGTATGGGAGTACTTGACTAGAACTCCCTCTTGAAAAATTGAACTTAGTGCTGAAAGAAAACTCTGTCTTGTCAAGCTTCCTTTTGAAATGGTTCATATATTTTTTGATATTACACCTCAGGTTTCCTAGTTTCCTGCTCTTAATTCCTGGTGTTATGTTATATGTTCACAGCGTCTCAGCAGTTCTGGTTATGTATTTTCTGCTTCCTTGCCCCCATACCTTGCAAGTGCAGCTATTACTGCCATTGATGTTTTGGAGGAAAATCCTGATCTTATTACAAAACTGAAGAGAAATATTGCCTTACTATTCAAAGGTTTGTATATTTTTCATCATATTTACTCTTTTAGCGTACATCCAAATGCTAAATAGTCCTTGATGATATGGTTGAGATGGCTTCTACATGGTTTTCTAGTTAATCTATTTTTCTGAATTCGAGAACACTTGGCACGTGCCTTTGTCCTTGGCTTTTGGTTGTCCCACAAAGCTGAGTGAACACAATTCTGTAACTGCCTGAGTATTTAGTATTAGTGATATTCACCTATTGTGCCTACAACTTTTAGCTACAGAAAGGCAAGGGAAAAATGTTTCAGGTGTTTGTGGCATATGCTTTTCGGATGATGCTGTGTTTAGGTTTGTGTATTTAGTGTAGACTGTGTAGTAATAACAACAGAAGTACTACTTGGTCAATTTAGCGTTTAAGCGTTGTGGCTCTTACACCATTGGCAATTGCAGAATTATCGGGTATACAAGGCCTTCAGATTGTGAACGATGCTCGATCCCCTATTGTATTTCTCAGACTTGAGAACTCCACAGGTTCCTTGAAGAATGACCTCCAGTTGCTTGAAGATATTGCTGATCGGGTAAGTCAGCTGTAGTCAGATTTCATTCACGCCTGCTGTTTGATGAGTCGATATGCAGACTCTTAGGCTACCAATATTTGTTTTAGCAGGCATTGAAGGAAGACTTGGTCTTTGTCGTGACTCCCAAAAGATCTAAGCTGGATAAATGCCAATTGCCTGTGGGAATCAGATTATTTGTCTCCGCCGGCCACTCAGAGTCCGATCTGCTGAAAGCATCTGATTCGTTAAAGAGGGTTGCTGCAGCGGTGTTGGTGGGTGGTCATATTTGAGAGAGTGCAGATCAGATCTCATTTTCATTGCAGATAACAGCTATTGTTATTGTGCCAATCAGTTTTTCCATTTTGTATTACATGGGGAGATTGGTTTGAATTCTGTATTTTTGATATTCCACCTTTGACATGCAAGTGGGACTACGTGGCGGTGCTATTTCTAGAAGCTAGTTATGATGTTTTAAGAATTTTGTAATGTATTTATTTGTCTTGGTTGCCCTTTTAAAAAAAAAAAAAAAATTTATATAACTTGTATACGTTTTGTGACTTCTCTTTTGATTAGCTAGCATAAAAACAAATTAAAAAAAAAATAAAAAAATTGATGTGTGGTTATATCTCTTGAGGTTGGAGTATAATTTTTAATTTCATCTTTACACACCTAAATCTCATAGGTTTTGGAGATGTACGCTTAAATTTTCTGAAATTTGTATTATCTGAAATTTGTATTATGTTCATGTAGCTATCTTTCATTAAATTTTTAGTTTAAAAATTGACTGTTGACTAATTTAATGTTATAAAATTATTTTTATACCACTAGTTTTAAATAAAACTACTTTCATTTTGTTTGTCAAAATTTATTGCAGAAAGACAACAAAATTTATTGATAATATTTTTATTTATTCATACTGTCTTAAAGATGTCTGCTGAAATTAAATTAAATAGAATAAAATTACCAATTTATTGGAGTATTTTTTTTTATTAATATTAGAATGAAAAATATAATAGAGTAAGTTTGAGTGAATGTATTATAAATTTTATGGAATTTAAGTATATATTTATGAAATATGTAGAATCTAAATGCACAAAATTAAAAACACAAGGAGTGTAAGAAAAACAAACTTCATAATAGTAATTTATTTACTAAATTCACCAATCTGTCCAAATTTTTGTAAATTGTAATATGACAAAAAGTAATTTAATTCATTTTAAATTAGATTTTGGGTTGAATTTGGGAAGATGCATATTTAAAATTGATTAAAGTATAACCCAACAACTTTTTTTGTTTCCAACATTGTATTGAAATTTGTACACAGAAAAAAAGGGGTAAGAAAAGCAACTGAAGAGATTAAAATAATTTTTTTTATTTATTTGAAAAGATAAAAAGTCGAAATAATTGGAATAATAAAGAAATGTAATGAGAAATGATTATAATCTTTAATTTCAAATATATATATATATATATAATTTTGAATTGTTTCGCTATATTTTTATTTAAATTTTTTTGTTGCCTTTCACAAAGCAAACATATAGGAATTGAAGAGCAAGGACAATTATTTTGATTCTCTTTCAGGTGTCACTTTCCCAAGCACAACCAAATGCTCGATTTCCACTCGAAAAGTCTAATCTAATCTATTGATCGCTACTTTGGTCGGCGTCTTTAGATTTCTTGGATATTAACTAATTCATTCTTTTTACCTTCCCATCGGCAAAACAATCTCTGGTTTTGATATCTTCATCTTCGTCTTCTTCGTTTTCAGTAAATAATCAGAAGAAGAAGAAGAAGAATGGAGAACTCCAAAGCCGATGGCAATGTAACCAAAACCACGGAACCCACTCCCACGGGCCAAACCCCTAACAATTCACCTACTATTGTTCAAGATCATGAAGAAGAAGAGGACAGAGGATCGAATGTCGTTAGTGATCAAACTCTCATGCCGCCGCCGCCGAAAACTCCTTTTGCCAATCTCAGTCAGGTCGACGCTGATCTTGCCCTCGCCAGAACCTTACAAGAACAGGTCTCTCTGTCTCTATATATATATGTATTATGTATATGCACAGAGACGTTGGGCGATCTTCATTTTTAAATTTCCTTTTGGATATACTCTGCATGGTCTTTCAGCTTTCCTGATTGTTTTCCTCTCTGTTTTGGAGCTGTAAAGCTCATACTATATATTTTGTAAAAATCGTTTATACGCATCTCTGCGCGAAATTAGATTTGATTTCTGGCGATGTTTTCATTTAGCTGTGTTGAAGTTCCAACGTCCTTCCGTTTCTCAAAATTAGAAGAAATTGAATTCAAAGTAGGAATGGCATATTTATTAGTATCTGCCTTTTCCGTGCTGCTGATTTCTATATATATATATATATATAATGGAATCTGGCAAATTACATTGTTGGTAAGATGATTTATTTTGCTGTTTAACTTTTTTATGTGTGATAGTTTGCAGTATATGCCTTATTTATTTATTGGTTGCCTTCTTTGGTGATGGTGTAGGAAAGAGCATATATGATGCTAAGAACGAATGGTGATGGGAGTGATTATGGAAGTTGGGAAGATGGAAGCTACAATCACGAGAATTATGAAGATTTTGATGATAGTGGGAATGAATTTGATGGTACTGATTTGGAGGATGAGGAAGCTGACGATGATGCATTTGATGTGTATGCTCAAGCCCAAGCTGGAGAGGATGATAACATTGGTGTTGGTGTTGGGTTAGATCTGGCTTCTTTTCCTAATGATGAGGCCTATGCTAGAGCTCTACAAGATGCTGAAGATCGAGAAGTGGCCGCTAGGTTGTTGGCCTTAGCTGGGATACTTGATCATGAATGTAAGTTTAACTTAGTCCTATCATGTATATATAAGATATTGCGTTTCAATTCCTTCTGCACTTGTGTTGATTATTATGTTTTTGATGCACTTGTAATAACTGTTTGTGACTGCAGGGGAAGCTGAGGATACAGAGGGTGATGGCAACAACCTCCCTCAGGTATTGAGTTGTTGTATGTCAATCATTGAGCTACATGAACCATTTTAGGTTTCTTTTCCACATTATAGTGTTCTGCTGTAAACCTTAGAATATTCTTGATGTCATTGAAGCATTTGGGAGCCACACTTTTGTCTTTAACCATTCCTGTTCTCCCTTTCAAACATATGGAAATGCTGGGGGTATTTCATATCCCTGCAAAAATAGCGGAAACACATAGAGAATGGGCCTCCTTCAAAGCTTATGGACTGGATAGAATGAGGGCCATCCACTGAAAGCACCAGAACAAACTCATTGGCTTTGCAACCATACAAGCAAACTGACTAAGCATCCTAGAAATCCCAATAGTTGCAAAAATTGCAAAAATGCAAAAATTTCCTATAAGGTAAAATTAAGCACAAGCAGGTGCATAAGTAGTTGTAGGTGGGATGTGTAGAAGCTAGATGCTTTCGATCAGCAACCTGGCTGAAGCATCAGAGCAACAAGCCAACGAATCACCTGCTACAAACCAACAAGAAAAATGATTGTGTCCCAGATAGCAACCAAATCTGCAATAACCTACAGCATGTTTGCAGCCTCCACCAGATGTCACTGCACCAATCTAGCAACTCCCAATGCCCCTGCAGACATGGTCTGCTCCAATCAACTGCCTACCAAGCTTTTTATTTACATCAAAACACTCACAAATTGCTGGTCACCCACCTTTTTTTGTTTTTGATAAGTAATCATAATTTTATAAAAGCACAAGAAAATGCAAAGCATGACCCTAATAAGTAATCAAAATTTGAGACTAGGGCTTTATTGAGTTGAGTCAAATAAAGAAACAAATATATGATTTTTATTAATATGCATTTGTCTTGGATGGTCTTACTCTTCTTCTTCTTCTTCTTCCTTTCTTTTTTTTTCCTCCCCAAATTGGGTTGCTGGTGGGAGACCTCTTTTCATGCATCAAATATCTCAAAGAGTTGGCTGAAATAAAATTATCTGATACAGTTCTCTGGAATAATCATTATGGAGGCAAGTGAGACATCAATTAGAGTTTCTCTGGTGTATCACTCTTGCTGCTGTATTGAGGTTCTGTAGTGCTCCATGAACGGTAACCAAACAGCTCATTTAACTTACCTGAAAAAAAAAAAGGGATCGTTTAAAGATAATTGTTTGTTCAACTTCTTTGCAAAGAAATGAAACGAGAAGGAATTGTTCTCACAATAATTTTAGAGCTCCATTATTGTATACATGGATTCCTCAAATTAAGTACCCATTTGTCTCTCATCACTTGGACAAGTATTGAGATACGTGTTTGGTATCACTAATTAGACATTCATTTAACAAACAAGAATGTGTAAACAATTAGTTTTCTACTTCATATGAACTTCTAATTGTCTGTCGACTGCAGACTTGATTTGCCTTTAACATCAGCCATCCGGGAGGAAATTGCAACATAAGGTTTCTTTGCCACGGTGACATATTGTAATTCTTTGCATGGTTCCTCTTGTTCCTATTAATTTAATTGTAATATATAGTCGAGGATTAAGCTTAAAAATTGTCTTCTAGAGGTTTTTGCCTTAAAATATTAGCTCACTGGGTAATAATGGATCTCAACTCAAACTAAGCCTGAACTTTTTTTTAACTCAACCTCTGAGTAGACTATAGGGAACACATTTTGGTGGCATTCATCAGAGGAACACAATGTGCTAATACCTACCTACTGTTTCTCTCTCTCTCTCTCTGCATTGGGTTGGTGGGGGGTAAGCACCTCTCATCTATCAAAAAGTCTCAAAGAGTTGGCTGAAATAATTGTCTAGAATGATCATAATGGGGGCAAGTAAGACACCAATTAGAGTTTAGATGGTCTATTACTTTTACTGCTTTATTGAGGTTCTGTAGTGTTCCATTAAAATTAAACGACATAACATGTGTCAGATGTGTTTGGGATGCTTAGGGCTTCCATTCTACAACCAAGAATAAGATACTCTGTGCTGATTAGAAATGCAGGGATTCCCAGAGGGCTTTCCAAAGATTTTTTTTTTTTTTTTTCCTGTTTTCTTTTTTTCCCCTTTATTTGATTAGTTAGACAAAGAAAAATCTTTGGAAGGATTTTCTTATAATAAAAATACAATATGGAAAAACTGGAACCCTTCTAGACACATACTATACATTCTATGAAGATTTATTGCAGCCGTATGAAATGATTTGTTTGGCAGGTTGGATTGGTTAAGCGATATTGAACATATCTGAATTTAACTTAGTGTGATGAATGGCATTAAAAATAAAGAATTGGAAAACGCTAACTCAACTCAACTCAGCTCAGGTCAGCTGAACCTTTTGCCAACTAAATGGGCAATAGGAAAACACTAGTTGATACATATAAATAAGAACATATCTGAATTAACTTAGTATGATAAACGACAAAAAAAAAAAAAGAGAGTACAAAACAATTAATGATATAAATAAATAAAGAAAAGAAATCTGTTTGCACTGGAATAATTGACATTCATAATCCGTACATAAGGGTGTTTTAATTTATCCAAGGTAGCTCAAGGAACCTTTTCAAGTCATATCATATAAAATTTCATAACCCAATTCACCACGATAGCCCTTGAGCTGCAATAGCCATATACTGCAATAGAAGTTTATGCAGATGAGAAAATGGGTATAATAAGTGTAATGAAATTGAGGATGTTAGGACGGTATAATTTATTCAGTTCCTTTTTTTTTTTTAAATAAATCCTGTCGAGGAAATTTGGTCTATATATGCATCTAATGGTAGGATGTTATAGATTCCAAGGCTATGTTAAATTTATGTGTCATGGGTCCTTCAGGAAACCTGGGTGGAGGTTGATCCAGATGAGTTATCATACGAGGTAAATTTGCCTATGGAACCTAGCATTTTTGTTGGGAGCATTATTCTGCTTTACTTGTAGAGTTCTGTTTGATATTTTAGGAACTGCTTGCATTGGGTGAAGTAGTTGGAACTGAGAGTAGAGGGCTTTCATCTGATACAATTGCCTCTTTACCTTCAATGAATTATGAGACGCAAAATACTCAGGATGGAAGCAATGATTCGTGAGTGAACTCTTAGTTTATTTGATGATAATGGTGTTGCATCAATAACAACCTATCTTTATGTCTCAGGTGTGTCATTTGCTGTTTGGATTATGAGGATGGTGACACCTTGACTCTACTTTCTTGCAAACACTCTTATCATTCTGAATGCATAAACAATTGGTTGCAAATAAATAAGGTACATTTGATATTCTGTTTAGAATAATTCTCTGTATTGTGATTTAGAACCTTACACTACTTTAGATTGAGGGGCTTTACTTGGTATTATTGAGACTGCTTTATCCAAGTTTTTTTGGCGCCGTATAAGGTTTATTTTTTTCCTTTTTGATAGTTAAAAATTATTGATTAAAGCATCAGGGAATGTCACCCAAAAATACAAAACGAAAAAAATCCAAGCCAAAAACCTAAACCACCATATCCTCAACAGAAAACAAAAATCCATGGATGTCCAGATACTTTCCTTCCGGAATTCAACCACACAAAGTAGACAAAAGAATGCTTTTAAATCTAAATAAAGGAAATTCAATGCCTTGAAAGGACGTCTATTCGTTTGACCTCAAATCAACCAAGCTAAAGAAAAAGGCACAACTCTCCAAACTTTTCTCTTCCTTTTTGCAATCTGAGTGCCCCACCAAGCTTCAAATGTATGTTTTATCTCCTTGATAACACCCACTGCATCCCGAAGTATGAAAGGATCGTATCCCATAGTTCTTTGACTTAGTAGCGTGATCAATAGATTCCCCCTACTTTCGTAGGCAACATCAATTTGCAATAACTTTTTCTTCAGAACCGGTGTCAATAGTAAGTACTTTACATTGAATTACACACCAAACAAAGAAAGCCACTTTTGGGGCACTCCAAATCTCCAATTGTGTAAACAAGATAAGTTACTTCCCTTCCTTCCAATTAATGAATCATAACATGATTGCTGTTCAAACACCGCCGTCTTAGGTAATCCCCAATGTATTCCATCCTCACCTTCTCCCACCTTTGACGCATAGTACATCCAAACAAGCGTATCAAAGCTACCCACTTCTCAATTATGTAGATTCCTGTTAAGGGTAACGTTAAAGATGATATTTGTGCCATCCAAATGTTAAGCAACCTCCTCATATCTAACCGTGCTTGACTCCGAAATTTGGGATCTCATCTTCCAACCTCCAATGATAAAAACTTGGAAAAAGCATGTCACTGGTTTCATATACCCTTCCATAGGCTCAAATCATGATATCTTTTCCCAATAATTGTATTCCACCATCCCCAAGTAATCTCAAACTTAATTCAACATTCCTCCAGAACTTCCCTCTCTCACGAGCAAATCTCTAGAGTCATATTCCTAAAAGCGTCTCATTGAACAGCTTAAGACCATTAATATCATGTCATCCTCTAAAGGGTGAACAAAACAAATTGTATCCTAGTCAGCTAAATGATATTTGAATTTTCCCCCCAACCTGCCCTATAAAAAAAATTATTTGAATCTTCTCAAACTTTGTTACCATTGAGACTAACATAGTAAAAAGAGGACAAATATATAGGTAAATTGGAAAGCATATTTATAAGTTTTTATCTAAAAAATACAACTAAGATTATTGTGTATCTAAATAGATATAATTAAATTAGTTTTTCATTGATATAAATAAAAAATTAATTTTTACATAATAAATGAAAGAGAAAGTAAATAAATTATTTCTATTCTTTTGTTATCTAATATATTGTTTTTATTTTTAAAAATAAGGATACCTTCATTATCATAATTATCAAATCATTTATACAACTTCTATTCATATTATGTATGAATCATAAATGTAGCTACATAAAATTCAGGTGAATTTTTTTTAAGAAAAAATTATTAAAATAATTATAATAATTTATTAGGATAGTTTAGTCTAGTCTAGTGACTCTCTATATATTTAATACTTAAGAGAGTAAAAGTCAGGTAGTGAAAAAATGGCTGGAAAAGTAACGGTTGAGATTTGATTGTATTTAATTCAATGGTTATAATTTAATTAAATTAAAATTATTTTCAAAATAAAAACAAAAAGTTAAAAAAATCTGATTGGACACAATTAATGTAAAATGTAAAAAGTCATAAGTTATTAAAGCGCAATCAAATCTCAATAGTTGATTTTTCCACTGCAGCTCTTGCGGTGGATTTTTCACTGCAGCGTTTTCACTGTAGCTCTTGAAACCCGTAAACTCTCTTTCTATATTGAATACACAAATGGAAGAACAAAAGTCATGTCAATATAATAAAATTTTCTTGCTTGAGAGATATGACTTATATGTAATACAAGTACAGATAAGACAAAAGGTTTAAGCCAACTTAATGTCTATGTAATCAATGCGTTTTAGATTAAAACATCAATAGCTTGTCTTGCCATTTGATATTGAATATCTTCTAAGTTTTTTTTTTACTCAACAATGACTGAATAAAAAACCAACTCATTACAAGTGAACAGCCGTGTCTGATGTACAAACTTAGTGCCGGACATAGATTTCGTACCAACACCCGACTCGTGTCGCATCGACACGGGTACTCCTACCCAAAGTGGCGAGTCTGAGTAACAAAGTGTGATATATATGTTAATTGACTGCCTTGCAGTTGAAAACCTTACACTCCCAATTGCTTAGCAATACAAGTAGTGCGTTGACCCAAGCCTCTTCATCCTTTCTGTCTCTCCGCAAGATGATTTATTATTTTATCTTTCTATGCAATAGTGAATGCCCTCTGCAATAAATTCTTAAACAAGAGCTTTGACTTCAATATAGGGGTTTTGAAAAAAAAAATGATTAAGGGCCTTAATGCATGAATTTGACGT
>JAVXUM010000029.1:348345-367886 GCA_035590655.1 Pouteria glomerata
TTAAAAAAATTTGAATATTTTGAAAAAAGTTAAAAATTTTTGACTAAATTTGATACTCCAAACTTATACTTAGTTTGTAGAAAAGGGGAGCTTAAAATAGTTTTGTTATATCAGTTATGTGACATTGATTGTGCACTATTAGATTTTATTTAGTAGTGCAAATGTATTCACATTATTTTAATTCAAAATAAATGTGAATATATCTAAATAATTAATGGGGAATTTGGAGTGATAAAATCCTATAAGATTTGATAAAAATTTGAAATTAGTAATTCGTATAGTAAAATAAAAAAATAAATAATTTTAAAAATTTTTAATATTCTTAATGATTTTCAAAATTTCAAACAAAATTTAAATTTAAAATCAATAGTTTAGATTATAAGTTACGAAACTGGTAAAGCATCGTCTCCCTCCAATTCTTAATTTGTACTGTGGAGATTCCTTAATTACTGATTGATTCCTCAATGGCAGATTTATTAGCGTTGAGAACTGAGATGTAAGAGTAAGCCGATCGTTCAATTTGTTTATGAATTTCCCTTAAGAATCAATTTTCCAAATGACATTAAAATTGAACTAGAGAATTTGGAACATAACGTGAAATATTCAATGAAGTTTATCCCCCTCTCCCAAAAAAAAAGGGAAGATTTTTTTTACTAGAATATTGCTTTGAATGCATATTAAAATTAATATGAAACTATTAAGTTGAATTATTGTGAATCTTTTAATTTTACTTCAAAAAAAATTAATGTGAAATCAAAATATTTGATGTAGCCTATTAATTTTTTTTTTTTTTTACTAAAAAAAGTTCTGGATGAATATTAAAATTGTTATACAACTATGAAGCTGAGTTACTGTAAAGCATTTAATTTTGAAAAAAAAGATAAAAGACTTTTATTTTAGTTTTTGCTGTAAAGCCTGTTACGTGACCTGGACCGCCCGTCCCTGGTTTAGTATAATTTGGTCCAGACTCCAGCCTGAGCACCCAAGTCAGGACGCGAATCGCCTTACTCCGGTCCGCGAACCGCCCCTGCCCTGCCTAACGCCCTCGCTTCTCCAGCCCGTCTCTCCTCTCATTCAGTTAGCAGCTGCAACCAGGCACCGCCCCCTTCTCCCTCCCAGATCAGGACAGAAGAGCGGAATCTGACGATCACTGCGGCGAAATCTCCGGCGACGGCCAGGTTAGTTGTTTCTTTATTTATTTCTTCCTTTATCTGTATTCTAATTTTTTTAACCTTCATCTAATTTGAAGGTTTTGGAGCCCTAAATCTCTGTTTTTCTTCTTTATATCCATAAGCTACATTTCTATTTTCTTCACACAGGTACTGTGCACTGTCCTTGTTCTTCTCTCTGTCGTTGTTCTTCTCTCTGCCTCTGCCTTTTGTCTTTGATTGTTGTTTTGAATGTCTGGTATTGATTAATTCTAACATGGGTAGTTTTTCCTTTTACCACACCTCAAGCATCAGAATTGATCATCTTTAGGAATACAAATTCTCAGTTTCCTACTCAATATGAATTACTTTCTCTGCATGGAGTATATTCTTGTGTGCTCTTTTTGTTCTTTTTATTGACTTCAGTAACCAAATAACTCTTAAAATCACAAAAACTGACTGTATTGATGGCGTTACTACATATTAATCATTTGGACATCTTGGATGACTTGCAAGCAAAGCATTGGCAGTGCTCTGACAAATGAAAATTCTGTGCCCTAAGTTAAAGGTTATATTCTTAAACACAGAGAGAAGAGATATCCCTGGTGGGACTAATCTCTTGTGCTCTTGACCCTACCCACCAGAACTAGGAGCTAGGTAAAAGAGCTTTCGAACTGATGACCTCTACTTTGATTGGTAGAGGTTTTACCGCTGAGCCACCATCGGTTGGGCTTTTGTAGTTGGTGTTTTCATTGATGGAAATTCTCTTATCATGTTACAGTCCAAGAAGAACGGATATGGATACGGAATACAATTATGACACGATATGCTGGCATGTCAATTTTCAAAATAGTTAGAACACGACACGACAATGACGTGTTAATGAATAAATATATATTTTATTTATGTGCATGAAAAAAATATTATTCATTTTTTTACTAAAATGCGTTCATTTTCTATTAATATCTATTTTAAAAGATTTTTATTTGCAAATAGTTTAGAAGTTTAGGTCTTAAAATTCCTAACATAAAAAAATAAATGTAAAATTCAAATTAGTTTTATCTATTATTTTATTCCATATTTATTTTTCAAAATTATAGTATACTTTGGTACGCCTAAGTTATAAATGTGCATATCTCACGTGTCTAAAGAGTATCTAACATGACACAATACTGGTATGTCATCTTTCTAGAAGTGTCCATGCTTCAAATGTTAGTCTTGGTTTACAACTGGCTTTAATGAGAATTCTTCTTATACTCGTTCCATTTAGATCTCATGCTGTCATATGTAATTTTCAATAGCTGCTTAATAAAAATTCTTAAGGTTCACATAGAAGTGCAGAAGTGATCATATTGGGTTTCAGTCTTATTGCCTCCAATTTCAAAGTAGTGGCAGCAGAAGAGTTTGCAGTGACAGCAGTGGTGTAATAGTTTGCCATCATGGAAGCTGACAAGGAAGAGGAGCTTGTTTTTCTTGAACGAACTTCCCGAGCAACAAGAGGGAAACGGTAACCATTTCCTGAAAATCTGTCCTCATTTTTCAGCTTTTTGCGTGATTGTATATATATAGACATATGTATATAGTTGTGTATATAGTCATGTTCTTTTGCACATCGTTCACTTCTAAGGGTCAAGCATCTGATATAGCAGACTCTTCTACGAAGGAAAACGGAAATTTTTTCTGAGATATTGAAAGCTTTTGACCCTTTTTAATGCCATTGATAGGATGACCAAATTGCTTGATGAGGAGATTGAAGAGGACGAACTGTTCTGGAATCAGGAGGCTCTTAAAGAGGTAGCACCACTAGACTTCGTCATTGATGTTTCTGTTGTCTGCATCTAGCTGCTTGACTAATATGTGTGCATTCAATCGGATGCGATTCTGAAGGTCCAATTTGATTATTCTACTTTTGGTCAGAGAGCTCAACTAATATATATTTTTTTGTTCGTTTGATGTTCTTTTCACTCAATAAAGTCTTCCTGGAAGAGGTTATGTCAACTTTAGATTCTTTAAAAATTGTTCAGGTAGTTGCATTTTGGGACACTGGTAATTGGGAGTCTGTGTTATTCTTACTTGTTAAAACAATCAAGTTGTTTAGCTGACGTTGATTTGCTCACTACGTCCAATTGTTCATTTTTTTGCTTGAAAGCAGATACAAATTTCTTTATGCTGCAAGTTTTTGATGTTCAAGCTTCCTCAATTATTAGACACAATCTATTTCTTTTATGAAGATTGAGGATGAGATTGGGAGTGAAAAAGCTGAGTGCCAGTCATCATTTCCACATCTGTTTTTTTTTTTTTTAATTTGTAGATCCATGTGTTTAATTATGTATCATTCTATAGTGAATATCAACTTTTTTTATCGATAATGGGGTCTAAACTTTGGCATCTTATCTATTATAGTCCCCATATGACCACTAAATCCACAAAGGACTAGCAGTTGTGATTGACTGATATTTGTTCCCTTGTATGTTTTGGACTGAATTCCTTACTATATTTCTTTTTCAGGATGTGAATGATGAAAATTATGAGGAAGAAGCAGAGGCTGTAGATATTTTTGACAGTGACTTCGATGATGACGTAAGCATTTCTTCTTGTGTTTTGGTATGCGATTCTTAGATTTAAGATATTCAGTTACTCACATAGCGGTAATTGTTATAATGTCCATTGTCACTTTAATTTCCTTATTGTCTAATGTGCTAATATTGGAGCCAGGAACCTGAACCAGATGAAGAAATAGAAAATGAGGCAGATGACAGGTTTGATTTCTTGAACATGATGGATATTGAGTTTTTAAAATTAGTGCAGTAGCTCCGGCTATGCATGCGAGGGGCCCAGGGTTTGCAAACCTAAAAGAGTCAATGCTCTGCCTGAAGTCATTCCCTGGGTTAATAGCATGACAGGGTCTTTAGATGTTAACTTCTCTTACAGGATGCGGACAAAGAAGAAATTAATATTTCCTGGAAAGCCATCGACCAAGAAGAAGAAGAAAAAGAAAGTCCTTTCAAAACTAGGAGAGGCTCCTCAGGATGAAAAATCTCCTGAGCAGTCTACCATTCCTGAACATCATGATGCATCCAATGATGTAGAAGTTGAGAGAATAGTTAGAAAATCTACAAGAACTTCTGTCATTGTTCGGCAAGCTGAAAGAGATGCAATACGTGCAGCTTTGCAAGCAACAATGAGGGTTAGTTGAAATTTCATTCCCTCTCTTGTGATTTTTGGATTGAGAATAAATACTGGGCATTGTAAATTTTCAGACTCTGCATTTTATTTAGTATATTCTGTTAATGTGAAAAGAACTTAAATATTGTAGTCATTTTCACTTAAAATTGGTTCTATTGTTTTCGATTGGCTAATCCATTTGACTGACAGGCGATTTCTCAGGATTTCTGCTGAAATATTATTTTCAGAAGTTTCCTTTTTTTTTTTTGGAAACAATCTTACGTTGTAGTTGCAATTTGTAAATGTAACAAAGTGTATAACTATTGTATAGACATGTCAATAAGCTGTTGGCAACTGCATCTATTCTTCTTGCCTTGCTCTCTCTCTCTCTCTCTCTCTCTCTCTCTGTGAAATTACTGAAACTATCATTTTTATTTATGAATATAGGAGAATTAAAAATTTAGTTGGTTTTTTTTTTTTTTTTACCAAGATTTAAATCTTGCAGGTGCATTCTGCATGTGTATAGGTTATTAGCTGGTGTTTGTATAATAAAATAAATTGTACTTATTATGGAAATTTTTGGTTGCTGGAGTCCTCTACTGATAGAATGGTGCTATCAGCCCAACTGGGCAAAACAGAAGGGCTGATAGCACCATTCTATCAACAGCTTAGCAAAAGGGGTGTGGATGCAGTTTATATATATGTATGTAAATATATATATTTTTAATCTTATACGCCCACCTTTATAGTTCTTTTGCTTGACTGGATCATTAAGTTACAATTAATTTATAATTTCGAGTATTGGTTGGTTCCTTGCCAATACTGATGAATTCCGCCATATTTCGTAGTTCGTTGGATGGTAAAGCAACTATTGATGTTCATCAACGTGAGCAAAGGGCTAATCATGAAAATATTCTGAAAAATATTCAACTCCAGAGCTATTTTAAGTCTTAAGATTTGCAGTTATATAATTTGAACTGAATAATTTTTCTTTTGTCAGCCAATTAAAAGGAAAAAGGAAGGAGAGGAGAAGAGGATGACGCAAGAAGAGATGCTTCTGGAAGCAGCTCAGACAGGTTTAAGCTACAAAATCGATTTTAAGAGATTGTCTTCTGATTTTGTGGGATGATATCTGATTCAATGACATGAATTTTTGTATTGCAGAAATTATGAACTTAAGAAACTTAGAACGAGTGTTAGCTAGGGAGGAAGAAGTCAAGAAAAGAGCAGTTGTACACAAAGCAGTTTATGGTGGCCCTCAAATACGATATCTTTCTAGAGATGGTAAGCTTTCTCTCATCAATTCTCTCCGGAAACCAAAATATGAATATTCAACTTGGTCCATTTCATTGCAGTTTAATGAGAATTCTTTCTTTTCCTGCAGTTATTCCTCTTTTTGGGTCATTGTGATATCTTTTACCCGATAATTATTTTGGAATATTTTCAAGTTGATGTGGATATTGGTTGCAGGAAAATCCTATCTAGAATTCAGTAAAGGATCATCATTTGAGGCAGAGCTTTCAACATCATCCTCTCCTTGTAAGTAAATTTGACATGCTTGTTCCTGCTTCTGTGTTTGTTGATTTTTTTTTTTTTTGATAAATAAAAGAGTTTATTAATAGAAGGCATGAAAGGATGCCACCTAATTATAAATCATGATTAAGATTCCATAATAAGCAAAAGATAAAAATCTAAATCTGGATCTATATTGTTTGAAATCCACCTAGTCAAAGTACTTATCAAAATGCCCCTTTTAATCTATGTAAGGTTAAATATGTATCTTAGAGGGTTTGGATTCATTTAAACAAATTGCAATGAGCATTGATCTTTATCACAGTTTAGGAGGTGCTGAAGATAATATTATTATATCTGTAACTGCAGCTAATTTTGTTTTTTATTTTATTTTATTTTATTTTATTTTTGCTGTACCAGATCCTCAGCGGGCTGTGTGCGCAGTTACTGGGTTGCCTGCAAAGTAAGGATTCATTCCTATCTTGCTTGTCAGTTGTTGCATTTACGTAAGTTTGCTATTTCAGCTACCCAATAAAAAATAATTGAGTGAATTGAACATCAAAATAATTCATCATTGAATAGCTTTGGATATATATATATATATATATATATATCTATATAATAAAACAAGATGCTTTTGAAAGTATCCCTCTCACAAACTAATATCTAATTGCTAAGAATGTGTTTTATTCTTTAATGAATTGTTGAGATTTTTTACATCTATATAATAAAACAGGATGCTTTTGAAAGTATTTCTCTCACAAACTAAGATCTAATTGCTAAGAATGTGTTTTATTCTTTAACGAGTTGTTGAAATTTTTTACATTCATAATGTTTCTTTTTTCCACATCGCTAAAATACAACAATTTCATCTTTTCTTTTAACTATAAAAGTATTAAAATTGTGGCATGTAATCTTAATAAATAATAAATGTAAAAAAACTCATGGGTTCTGAAAAAGGACCCATTTTTTTGAGTTCTGAAAAAGAATTCACTTACTTATGAGCTCCAAAATGGGACCCACTTGCTTAAATTTTTTTTTATAATTGTTATATTTATGTATTTCAATTGCATTAGTAATGAATTAAAAAAATAGATAACATATGGAGTTGAACTAAAAAGCACAAATAAAAAAAGCTTAAATAATAATTATATTGTTTTTCTTATGACAAAAACTCTTAGTATTTTTAAAATTCAAAAATACAAAAAAATATGCAATATTAATTAGGCTTGAGAATAGTTATTTTTATAAGTTCTAATTTTCAATTTAAATTAGTCATATTTACTATATTTGTTTTATTTTATAAAGCACATATGATTAATTAGGTTGACTATATCTATATAATAAAACACAACACATTTTAAAAATATTTTTTTCACAAACTAAGATCTAACGCTTGAGATTAAGTTTTATTTTTCAATGAATGGCTAATATATTTTACATTCACAAAAACTTTATTTTTTTTGTTCCACATCGATAAAACACAACAATTTCACATTTTCTTTTATCTATAAAAGTATTAGAATTGTGACATATGATTTTAATAATTAATAAATATAAAAAACTCATGGGTTTTGAAAATGAACCTACTTTTTTGGGTTCTGAAAAGTAATTTACTAGCTCATGGGTTCCAAAATAGTATCTACTTGCTTAAAAATTTAATATAATTGTTAAATTTATATATTTCAATTGTATTGTTAGTTAAATTAAAAATGCAGATAAAAAATGGATTTCAACTGAAAAACATAAATAAAAAATTAAATAATAATTAGGTTATTTTCTTATAACAACTCTTAGTATTTTTAAATTTTAAAAGTACAAAAAATATCGAATATTAATGAAGCTCGAGAGTAATTATTTTTCTAAATTCTAATTTTAAATTTAAATTAGTTCCATTTACTATATTTGTTTTATTCTGTAAGCACATATGATTAATAATAATATTTTTTATTTGATTTATTTTTATAAAATCAATTAAAAATTTATTATCAAATCCTATTTAGCACTCTCTATATTCATTATTTTACATTTTTTTTAACAAATATTTGAATAAGGGAGTGTTTTTTTTTCTAAATTCTAATTTTAAACTTAAATTGGTAAAGTTAATTAATTAATATTTGATATTTTAGTTGAGTAATACCGTAGATACGGGTTATTCGCTAGTATATATATGTGTATATATATATATCATACGACTTTTGAGTTGCAGAACATTGTAGTTCCAAGTTAATGACCAGTAAATTGGTTTTTTCTTTTTCCTTTTATGTTTGTGTTCTGCTAGACCCCAACTGGTGCATTCATAGACACTGAAAATATCTTCCTCCATTATCACTGTTTTTTTAACCTGGATCACACTTTTGCATTGTGCTTGGATCTACCTCATGAAAGAAAAGGGAAATAAGAGGAGAAAGTAGGTAACAGCGTGAGGAGAAAATAGAGAACATTGTGAGAAGAAATAACAGAGCATGGAGGTGAAAGAAGAGAGAGATGGGAAAAAGTATAATTGATTCTGATGATAGAAGAGAAGAAAGGGGAAAAGGAGCAAGTGAAAAGTGAATTTTCATAACTAGTATAAATCCAAACACAAATAATCACATGTGCAGAATCGTAAATAAGGCACAAGATTTTTTAGGTAGAAAAAAGGTGGAAAACCACGAGTCCTGTATTGGAGGACCAACCAAACTTATTCCGCTTATTAAACTTTTGTACATGGTTACAAGTTTCAATAACAAAGTTGCACAACCGGGATCTACGATCCTCTGAGTTGAACCATTGCTCACACCTATGATTCACTAAACCAAGTGAAAGACCAATTTTCAAGTCCTTAAAGAACGACACCAAATATGAATTGTAGTTTTGTTGGATTTGTGTTCAGAGGACTCTCTTGAGGGATGATTGATGTAGAATTAAGTATTCTCTCTACAGAAAACCCAATTGAAGGCTTCTTTAAATAGTTGAGCCTGATTCCAACTCTACACAGGATTCTGAATTGCAGTTTCCCATAATTTTATGTGTCGTCCAGTGGAGCAAGCCATTTAGCGAGCTTCTATGCTTAGAAAAATTTTCAATTCTGATCTAAATCATACTTGCGGCATTTTCAGCAAGGTAGCCAGCGAGCAAATCAGCAGTTCCCAATGAAGCTAGCGAGCTGCAATTTGGCCAATGAGGAAGGCTACAATGCTTCTGAAGCATGTTTAGTGGAGTTCCGGTTGTGCTTTGGCTGCTGTGCTATGTTCTGTTGAGCTCAATATTGCCTTCATTAACCAAATCCATATTCTTGGAAACCTTAGCCTGCTTAGATATATAAGCTTGAAATCATT
Source organism: Pouteria glomerata (assembly GCA_035590655.1). NCBI lineage: Eukaryota > Viridiplantae > Streptophyta > Magnoliopsida > Ericales > Sapotaceae > Pouteria > Pouteria glomerata. The sequence goes on from JAVXUM010000029.1 coordinate 357,491, forward strand.
ATTTTGCTCATGAGTTGTCAATTCAAATGATTATAACCTAACAAGAAGAGTTGGAAGAAAGAGAAGTAGGCATGAGGGGGAGAAATAATTCATATTCGATATTCAGTATCATTAGCACCACCAATTTTTATACAAATAGGCCATATACATGCATTATGTTAGAAAAACTTTGCTAGGAAACTAACATAAATATCCAATTACGAAACAAGTAAAAGATAAAAGCAAAATTACTAAACAAGATTAGAAGTATGGAAAAACTTCACTGGAAACAAATACATACCGAATTAGGAAACAAAGTAAAGATAATATAAAATTACTAAATAAATTAAAACTTTGATTTCTTGAATCTATGGGTCTCTTCATAATCTTCATCTGAAACTTTAAGAGAGAGAAGATTGGTATTTATTTGTGTACATATTTTATATATGTTGTGTGCTCGTATATGTGTGTGAGAGAGAGCGAGAGACTATGGATGTTCTTTTTTTTAAGTTTGTAATATAGTTAGGACTACTAAAAGCTTACCTGGTTATTAACTTTAGGATCCCGAGGCTGTGTTTGTTTTTTGGGATTGGATGATGGGGTATAAGTAATATCATGAGATAATATATGAGATTAATTTTTTATGTGGGATTATTTTTTTGGTGTTTGGTTGGTGGAATATTAAGTGAGATAAAAAATGCGATTTGATATGTGATATGACAAAAAATAATTTTGAACCTTTAGATCTTGGCGGAAAACAAATCCGAAAGGGAGATATTAATAATACCTACCCCACCCCCTTCGGATTACTTATTCTTCAAATGGCCGGATTTCTCCTCCAATCCGTGGGTCCCACGAACAATCAAAAATCTCAAACAAACACTTCAATCTGTGGGATCCACGATTAACTCCTCCAATTTGGTTTTCTCATCCCGCAAACAAACAGGGTCCAAAAATAAGTCGAGGTGCACGTAAATTAACCCGGATATCTTGAGATATCTAGAAGAAAGTTTGTAGAATAGTTAAAAAGTTCCTTAAGTTTAGTTGTTGGAACACGAATATGCATGTCCTTGGATTTCATTATTTTTCTTGTAACTTATGTGTGCTCTGGAAGCAAACTGATTCGACAACTGCTGAATATCCTTTCATTAGACATACCTCTTACTGCTGTTTGATTTTCATGTGATGTTATAGGTACCGTGATCCAAAGTCTGGGCTACCTTACTCAACGAAAGAAGCTTTTAGAATCATTCGTGAAAGGTAAGGCTTCAATTGCCACCATTGAGGCCTTGCAAATGTTGAATAATCTTTGGAAAATGTAATATTCATCATGTGGGTTTCCAAGTCACTAGATACCAATGGTCCTAAAAGCTTAACACATTAGGAAATGAGCCCAATAATGTATATAAAACTAATCTAACACTTTCCCCGCTTGCAACGCCATCTTTCATGTGGAAGGATAAACCAAACTGAATAGGTGCACTAAAGAAAGGCTTCTTTAATGGAGACTTTAGGAGCTCTTAAAAAAAATAGTCATGCCGAGATCATTGTGATTTGAAATCTTAACAGAAATATTATATTGATAACCCTGATACGCGAGTATAGTAGATATTTCCCCTCAGTTACATGGATGGATATTGTAAATATTGCAATACAATTTCTAAAGAGTATTAGCTTATTGATGACAATGGCTATAACAAAACCATATTTATTGAGTCGTCGTTGTGGAGACAGATGATACAATTCTGAGTTCACATGCTTGGCAAGAAAAGACTCTCATTTGCTTGACAAAAATTTTGAGTTTTGCGTACTTAGCAATAAATATTTTCATTTGTTAATTACATGTTTCTTGCTTCTTTTGGGATTTTGTTTTCAGTTGATGCCAGTACCTGCCTTGAACTTCACTTGACAATTTTGCAGGTTTTCAGAAGAAAATGTTAATGCTAGAGAGAAACAGAGCATGGGGTTTCTTTCTGATGAAATTTCCGGGCAAGGATTTTCTGAAAGGCGGAAGAGATCAGAATTCCAAAATAAGAGGGGGGCGTCTAATTTTCGTTTCTCAGCTCGCTTCCTTGAAATTCCAGCTCTGGAAAGCCAAGTTTCTGAGTAGCTGCTATTTAATCAGTTTCTTCTAATTGGCTTTATTTATTTATTTTTTTAAAGGTACATGCTGCAAGTGATTTATTTTCCTGTTTCTTTTTCTCTTGGTCAATTAATGTAGAAGGTTTTGTCACCCTTAGGCAGTTAAATTTGTTGGTTTGATCCTTTTGGTCTAAAACATGAAATGCAGATGTATAGAAATAACTACATTTTGGATGCAGTAGTTTGTGTTTGGAATTGAAATGTTCTTTCTGGTCATTGCATGCTCGATCAAATGTCAAAAAGTGTCATTTTTTCAACAAACTAAATCGTCTTTGGGGGTCTTGTATGTTTGTTGGGGCCGGCTAAGCGCTCTTTTTATGTCCAACATGGCATTGTCGACCTAAGGGAGAGAAGAGTTAATGGTATTTCACTATCATTATTCATCGCTTTTAGTGCAAGTGTTGTTAAGAATCTCACTCTCCTCTTCCTTTCTTCTATTTGGTGTGAGCCATTGGTGTTTTCATTTCTTACTCTACATTACCTGGCCCACATTATTTGGTATTAGAGCCTGCAATTACGCTCCTTGAGTCATCTTCGTCTACTATTTTTCATGACCGCAAGAAGAGACAAGAGGAGCATATGCTAATTGAATGGGTGATGAAAGAGATGTTGAACCTCAAGCACAGCGAAGGCAAGTTGAGCAATTCAGCATGTGATTCGACGACTGCAAGGAAGCTCATAACAACCGTGGTGCATCAAGTGGTGGCGGTAAAGTTGTTAAAATCAAGATTTTACTTAAAATCAATAAAGAATTTAATTGTTGTTAAAATTAAGATTCTACTTAAAATCAGTAAAGAATTTAAAAAATTAAATTGTAAAATTGAATTGCAAAATCGTAAGATTTTATTAAATACTTATTATATAAAAATATAATTTGTTGTGTCACTGTTTTTCATTTAGAGCTTTCATTATTTTTGGATAAGTAAAGAATTTTATTAAATAAAAAAAAAAGAATAAAAACATGTATTAAAAAATGTTATACACAAAAATTTATTTATCAACAAAAAGAGTTTTCAACAAAATTTACAAAAGATTTTAAATCTGATTTTATACTCTCTTACTCAACTATACAATTGAGACTTTTAAAAACTTTGGTATGACATAAACAATTGATATTAAAATACTAATTTCATTTTATCTTAAATTTTATGAAAGAGTTGAAATATATTTGTAATATATTATTATAGGTCCCTTAAATTTTATCCTAACTACTACATTTAGGCCGTGTTTGATTCCAGAATTGGCTTGTGAGATTGGACTAACAGTCCGTGAGCCCCACAGCAAATCTATGTTTGCTGCCGAATGAGAAGACCGGATGAGAAGGTTGGGTTGGATGTGTAATCCGGCAATTTGTCAGATGAATAATTAGGAGTTAAGTGTGGAGTTATTAATCCCCCACTTCCGAATTTGTTTCCCGTCAATATCTAAAAGTTCAAAATTATTTTCTGTCACATCACATATCAAATCATATCTTTTATCACAGTTTATACCTATTAACCAAACACTAAAAAAATAATCCCACATAAAAAATTAATCTCATCTTTTATCCAATCACATATATTATCCTATAGTATTACTTATTCCTCATCATCCAATTTCACCAAACAAACACAACCTTAATTTATAGTAGTCAGTTTGGTGGAACAATGGACATAGTTCTCAACTAGTATACTATAAGAAAAAATATTGTTGTAGCATAAAATAAATCTACAAAAAAATAAAAGTAATAGGTAAAATAGTTGTGACCTATATCATATGAAAAAAAAAATATAAAAATTAATTGTATTTGATAAAATTACACAAAAATCATTTAATTTTTATAACTACTAAAATTATTTATAAATCAAGATTTTATAGATTTTATATTCCAAAATTAATATTTTACTTATTTTATTCATTTTAAGATTTCATATAAAATTGAACAAGTTTTTTTATCCTAACATCATAAAATTATAAGGTTTTAAGGTTTGAATCAAAATTTTAATAATATTGGGTGGCGGGTCATCTAGTATCCAATGTGAACCCCTTTGCCCACACGAGGGAACGAAGAGCAGGGAGGCTCTATCGTGATTTCGAAGTATTGAAGATTTGACTTACCAGAAATCCATAGCTAGCTAACGGCATAACTGCATGAGATGGAATATACCAAACAACTTTTTTGAGTGGTTGGCCCCAAAACTTGATGATTTTAACCAAGGGAAGTCAAACAGAACTCGTGATATTCCCTCTGACGAGTTCTTTCCCACACGGAGCATGAAGCAGCGGGCGGGCGTGCGACTCATCTTGTTGGAAGAGTAGAGTCTCTTAACCTTGAATAGACTACAAGACTTGGAAGACTGAAAGGCCACAATTCGACCTTCGAAAGATATTTCTTTGATTTTGGGAGAATACAAAGCTTGGAAGAATAAAAAATTATTATACAAAAGATTACATAGTCATTTATAACCTTGAAAAATTACAAAGCTTGGAGGCCATATTTGTTTAAGGGATACCAATACTGGATTGGTATAGTTATAATGCTTGCTTGTATTTTGGTGGCTGGATAAAACATCAGTGAACCCTATAACTTGGATGAATAATCTCACTTTTGGTTGTAAGCCAAATCCCGTGGGGGTGAGGCATCATTAATACTTCACTTCCGGATTTGATTCCTATCAAAATTTAAAGGTTTAAATTTTTTTTTTTCACATTACATATCAAATCACATTATTATCCCACTTTGTATCTCACTAATCAAATACCAAAAAAATAATTTTATATACAAAATTAATTTTATCTCTTATTCAATTTTATATATTATCCAATAATATTATTTATCCCAGCAAAACCAAAGGACTAATGATTAGACTTTTGGATGACATTGCTTTGATTTTGGGAGAGTCTAATCATTTGGAAGATATGTCTTTGATTTTGGGATAAAACAAAACTTTTTCAACCAAAAAGGTTAATAAAGATTGCAAAGCATATTTTGAAAGATGATTTTACATCTAGGTAAATGATATTGGCATTTTGTGTCGTGAATAAATATTTTTTTAATGTGATGAGTGCATTTGATTTAAAAAAAAAAAATTTTAAAAAATTTTAAAAAACTCTATAAATTTTTAATCATTACTTACTTTTTATCTCATTGCACGCATTACAAACTCATAGCTTTTCTTAATTTTTTTTATTTTTTTCTCGCTTTTTACCACTCCAAACACACTAGAGATGGTAAATCTTGTTTTTTTATTTTTTATTTTTGATAATGCTAGTATCATCTCCATGTATTTATATTTGGTTAGTAAATTGTGTTAGAAATTAGCATAAATAAGCCTCATATAAATTGTATTAGAAATTAATAAAAATATATCTAAGGAGAAAAGTTGCAGTATTCTATTATTATTCATATGTTATATGTTCCGTTTGGAGAAGTAATTTCCGGTATAAATTTATCAATTTTTTGAATTTGAGTGCTTGACAAAATATTGAATTTTACCTATTTTTTGTTTAGCAATAGTAAATTGCTCAATGCAAAAGTTCATTAATTTTTTACCACACATAAAGTTATTAAAAATTTTTAAAAGTTACCAAAAATTTTACTAAATATCAAAAAGTTGTCAAAAGTTACTTAAAATTACTATTTATTTCACTAAATATATCAAAAATTTTAACTATTAATTTAAAAAAATACTAAAAATTATGAAAAATTAAACTTTCAAACGGACTCATAATACAATTGAGATTGAGAATAATCCTTTCTTCTATTTGCTATATGAACCATTTAACTTCTTACTCCCTATTACCCAGCACCTATCACAGAGTTGTCCAAAATAAATAAATAAATTAATAGATAAAAAAAACACTGAGCGAGACCTACAGTTCTCGAGAGAGGTTCAAACTCGGGATCAAGAATTCTGCAGTTTCTCTTGGAACACCCTTTTCTAAAACTACTTAAAATTTAAGTATAATCGAGTAAAAAGTAATGCTATATAATCACAATAATCTTAAAAAATAAATAAATAAGTGAACTAACTAAGTTGACTAATGTGACAATTTTTTTTTTTTTTTTTGGGTATGTTAATATTTTTGGTACTTGACAAAAATATGGTCCAATAAAATTACCTAACATATTTATTATTTTAAATTTTATTTTTTAAAAAACTATACACTATGAATGTATGGAAAATCTGTGTCACTTAGATGTGTACGTGTACATTATTATTATTATTATTATTATTGTGGTGTGTCTATTATTTTTGTTTAAGCAGATACTTTATAAATGCTTGAGAAACTTGTATATTACTTAAAAATGTTCATCAGTCAATTTTTTTTTTTTTCAATTATCATATTGGCATACTTTTTTGGCGATGGAAAACCTTGCCCGAGACAAAGCCACATTGAGCCCACCGTTAGAGAGTAAATCCCAGGTTCTCGAACCACTATGAGAGTGTTTGGTTCATTAAAAAGGTGCAGTGAAAGTATAAAAATTTTATGTAAAAATAATATATAATAAAATTTAATTAAAGAAATACAAAAAAATAAAATAAATTTAATAAATTTAAATTCATTTTAACTAATCAGACACTTTTGTGTAAAATCTACAGGTCAAGAAAGTATGGGTAAATACTATGTGGCCCATGGAGAACTCTGTAAGACCCACAAATCAAGTAAGTACAGAGTGACACCTTTGCAAGTTTTGAACTCACCATTTAGAAAGTGTGTCGTTAAAAAGATGTGTCCATATATCATCATCTTTTTTTTTTTTTTTTTTTTTTTTTAATTTTTTTATTATAGCGTTAGTCCATCCACAATATATTATATACGTGCTCATATTTTTATTAAATTTTAAATTTTTATAAGAAAATATTAAATGCATTCTATTTTTAATCTTCACACTCTATTTTCTCTCATAATAAATAGTGTATTTTGGAATGTAAATATTTAAGAATGAAGTGCATTTGGCAAAATTCATTTTATGTATTTCAGTAACAAAATGTTATCTAAAATTACTTTAAATTAAATAATAAGATAAAAATAATATTATCTACTAAAAATCTAATAAAAATAGCATATTTCACTTAAAAATATGCGATAGTAATAATTAAACACAACTAGAGATAGAACTATACTTGTAGTAGTTCGGGACCACCACCGCTAGCAAGATATTGTCCGTTTTGACCATTCGAATCCCTCCCTAGTAAACCCTCACGGTTTTGTTCTTGACGAAAGCTACCCCAGTGTCCCCAAAACTTGTCTTCTTGTTACCAGAGTACACAGTAGAAGTCATAGGAAGATATTGTCCCCAGCAAGCCCTCTGACCCCTCAGGGTTTTGTTCCTTCTCCCGACTCACCCGGGTCTAGATGCATCTTACTAGGAAGAGGTATCCCCATCCTTATTAGGCGTGGTTCGTTCCCCCTTCCAATCGATATGGAATCGTTATAATCCACCCCCCTTTGGGCCCAGCGTTCTCGTTGGCACACCGATTTGGCACCGACTCTGATACTAATGTAGCAGCCTGGGACCACCACCGTTAGCAAGCTATTGTCGGCTTTGGCTGCTTGGGTTTCTCCCCGGCAAGCCCTTATGATTTTGTTCTTAACGAGAGTTACCCCAGTGCCCCCCAAAAACGAGTCTTTCTATTACTAGAGTACACAGCAGAAGTTATGGGATTCCACCACCTACAGGAAGATATTCTCTCCAGCAAGCCCTCTGGCCCCTCAAGGTATTGTTTTTTCCTCTGGCTCAGCCGGGTCCAGATGCGTCTTATTAGAGAGAGGTATCCCATCATTATTAGATATGAAATCGTTATAATCCAAGTGAAATATTTAAAAACATTTTATCAAGTATTTCTATGGACTATGATTCTATGCCCAGTCCAGTTTATACCAAGTCGAATTGATAAAATATTTGAAAATAAGGTAACAAGTGACGGACAAAACAGCCAAACTTAAGTTAAAAATTTTAGTATTTCTATAGACTATAATGTAATTGTCTTTTATGAATAATGATATTTTATAATTTATTAGTCGTGATAATTTTTTTTAATTACTTATATAATAAATGAGTTCATGATTAGAGAAAAAAAAAAGGTGAAGATATTGGTCCTTATAGGCTTTTTGCTCTACAAAGTTACAATATTAGCCTGGTAATTAACAAAGAATACAATTAATACACAACAGTTCAAATGTCATAATTGTTCTCCCTTTTCATTTGTTATTATAAAACTAACTTCTTCCAGTTGCTATCTTGAGGGATTTAATGATTCAAAATAATATAAAATTTACTTGTAAAAAAAAAAAATAATAATAATAATCACATTCGAAAGATTTGCTTTAACAAAATTCTCTTCTATGATATTTCATTTAAGGTTTAATGAAAAAGATATATACAAGTGAGAGTATAAAATGAGACTAGAGATGTAATTTCAAAAAAGCTGAAAGTGGGGATTCGGGGGGTTGAAGTTGTTTTTAAATTTTAGGACCTGAAGTTTAATCTCAACTATTCAATTAATATGAGTTTCAATTGACCCTTTAATTTTAAAATATAATTTTTATCTTTAGAAAAGAGTAAATTAGTCAATTAAAAAAAATTAAATGATGTATTAAAAGGAAGAAAAAGAAAGTTTTAAATGATGAAGGAGAAAGGAGGCAAAAGAAAAATTAGACATAAATAAGGATAATAACTAAATATATCTAAATAAAGATAGAGTAAATTTTTAATTATTTTTATTTTTTAAAGATATTTAAATTTATATATATTAATTTGAAATTTTAATTATTTATTTATCTTCAGTTGTTATACTTTTATTTATTTTTAGTTGTAATATTTATTTTTATTTAGTTGTTAATCTTATCTAAAAAAATTTATTATATCTTTATTTATCTTTAATATAAATTTAAATATTTCTAAAAAATAAATATAGTCAAAATTTATTTTAGATTTAAACAAGAGTCTCCAAATTTACTAGATCTTACTACAAATCCAAAATAATAAAGATAAAAATCCAAAATAATAAAGATATAGCAAGTAAAGATAAATAAAGATAACAATTAAATATAAATAAAAAATAAAAAATTTTAATTATTTTATTTTTAAAAATATTTAAATTTATATTAAAGATAAATAAATATATAATAAATTTTTTGTTAGACTATGATTTACAACTGAACAACTAAATAAAAATTAAAGATAACAACTAAAAATAAATAAAGATATAACAACTAAGGATAAACAAATAGTTAAAATTTTAAATTAATAAATATAAATTTAAATATCTTTAAAAATAAAATAATAAAAAATTTATTGTATTCTTATTTATTTTTAATATAAATTTAAATATTTTTTAAAAATAAAAATAATTAAAAATTTACTATAACTTTATTTATATTTAGTTATTATCTTTATTTATATTTAATTTGTCTCTTTTCTCTCTTTTTCGTCGTTTAAAACTTTTCCTTTCTTTATTTTAATTTATCATTTAATGTTTTCTCAATTTGACTGATTTACCCCTTTTTAAAAGTAAAAATTGTGCTTCAAAATTAAAAGATCAAATAAAACTTATATTAATTGAACGACTGAAATTTAACTTTAGGTTCATAAAGTTTAAAAATGGGCCCTCTTAGTCCGATAAGTATAAAATATTAGTTTTATAATAATAAATGAAAAGGAAGGATAATTATAGTATTTGAGTTGTTGTGTATTAATTATCTTTCATTAATTACAAGATTAATTTTGTAACTTTGTAAAGAAAAATATTATAAAGAGTAGGGAAAGCTTTCGAATGAATATTAATATTGCCACCTTTAGAAAAATAGTGAGTCAAACAAGTTACTACGAGTATTTATTTATTTATTTATTTTTATTTTTTATATTTTATATAAGCATAGGCTAATTTTTTTTAATTTCTATAATAAATCATAATATTGACATGATATTTGTCTTATGTGATAAGAGAGAGAAAGAGGAAGAGAGAGAGAGCCAAGCGTTAGGGAGGTGAGAGTTTAACTTTGAATTGGAGTACGTTTGACAAAATTGACTGGGGTACTAGAATATGAGAAGTGGAGTTTGGCTTTATATTTAAATTTTGAATTTTTGAATTTTGAGTAAGCTTTTAAAATTTAATTTTTTTAATTTTATTATTATACAAATTTATTAAATAATAAATTTTTATTATGCATCTATATAATAAATCATAATGTTTGACGTAATATTTGTCTTACACGAGAGAGAGAGAGGGGGGAGAGAGAGAGGCATTGGAGCATTGAGAAGGTGAGGGTCTGCCTTTGAATTAGAGCA
>JAVXUM010000029.1:372935-390352 GCA_035590655.1 Pouteria glomerata
TTTTTTTTGTATTTGATCGTTCTAATTTTTATTTTGTGCCAATTTTTTTGTGTTTATTTGTAATAACGCAAAATATCTCTTTAACATACGGGAGAAGAACGAAAGATGGCATGATAAATTTAATAGACTAGAATAATTAAGAACAGAATGTTCAAAGTATTGAGAAACTTTAGAATAATTAAGAACAGAATGTTCAAAGTATTGGGAAACTAAAAAAATAGAAGTAAAATTAATATGTTGTTGATAGAAGAATACCCATTTCAAAAAAAAAAAAAAAAAAAAAAAGATTGGTGGAAGAATACCAAGGTAAACGTGTAAAGGGTTTGGCTCGGCTTTCCAAAGAGGTTTTAAAGAAAAGAAAGCTGCCATCAGCAAATAATTGACTCGTGGAATTTGTACCATACTTTGAGCCCTTGGAATCTGCTCACGGGCGGGGGAATTTACGGGTCATCATGGCTCTCCAAATTATAATATTTTAGAAGATGTTTCCTAATAAAAATTGTTGAAAAATTTTAAGAATTTTTAAAATTTTTTAAAAACTTATACATTTTATATTTTTTATATTTTGTAAAACTTAAAATAAATTTATATATATTTACATATTCTAATAACTTTTTACAAATTTCAAAAATTTTTTCATAAATTTCAAATTTTTTTTTACAAACTCTAATAATATTCTACAAACTTTAATAACTTTTTCATAATTCTAAAATTTTTTCACAAGTTTTAACATAAAACTATTCCGACGAACCTAAAAAAACTGTTCCAACAAATTTTTTCTATCAAAAGTTAACACAAAAATAAAAAAAATTTTATTATTCATCTCAGAAAAAAGTGATTTAATAGTTGCGCATCAAACACCAAAAAAATCACCTAAATCATATTTTTTTATTATTTTTTGTTATTTTTCGTTACACCAAACATCCCTCCACAATGGCTCTTTTAATAAATGAAAAGTTTCAACACCTTAAAATTTATTAAGGTATAAAAAATTAATTTTTATCTTTTTAATACAAATTTAAAAATTTTTATCTCTCTACCTTGAGTTTTTTTTTCTTATATGTCATAAGTTATTATCTTTTTACATTTTCTCTTCAATCAATCTTTTCATTATTTACATCTTCTATACTACATTATTTCCCCTCTAATTCTTTACAAAATATTTCTCTTACAGCACTAGGAATTTTTTTTTGATTTTATTCTTATTGGCAACCTTAGTACTAGAAAAAAATTTTCAATTCTGGTGGAAGGTTTTGATTCTTTCTCGCAACCGTAGTATTAGAAGAAAATTTTCGATTTTGGTAAAAGAAAATCTCGAATAAAAGGTTTATACTTTTTTTTTTTTTTCCTTTCACGTTTTACCTTTTCATTTTTAGTTATATTCTTTTTGAGAAAAAGCTTTATAATTGTACAATTGTCAAGTATACTAAAATTTTTTTGACCCCGCTACAATGAAATCCGAATTTCGTCCTTGGACGTGTTCATAAATTGTCCTTCACATAGAAGTCGAGAAAGAAGTTCAAATGAAAGGATTTATGGTAAGGTAGAGACAAATACTGCCAATTCGACGATATTATAGTTTGGGTTGTTAAATAAAAATTCAACTGTTTAAATATATTCATATTTTTTTAAATTAAAAATATGTGAATGATTTTAAGCAACCGAGCTTACTGTCCCGAGCTCAGCCTCACCCCCTTTCAAAGTAAAGACGAAAAAGTTTGGGAGGAAAAGAGGGTTTTAATTGACACTGCACAGTGATTTTGATTCAATGAGAGGGAATTTGTAAAACTTAAGCATTGTTTCTTAAGATTTCCAACGAACACGGTCAAAAATTTTGCCCATGCATTGCTTCATAGTAGACAGCGGATCAGTTGAATTCATAACGAAAGCTTCATCCCTTTTAACTTCATTAGACAAAATGAATCTGATCATACCATAAGCCAATCCAAAGGTCCAGTCAATTAGACTACAATGCGTTTTTCACTCCAACAGGCAATTGTTTTTGAGGGTTCCAAATTTTAATACTAAAATAGAAGTAAAATCATTTATATTTAAGTAAAAAGAAAAAAAGAAATGAAATATAAAATCTCGAACAAGATTTTATTTGAGTAGACTAAAAAAATATAACTAAATAAGAAAACGTTTATCATTAAATTAATTTTTTAATTTACTTATTTTTAAAATTTTAAATCCCACGCAGTTCCCCATCTATTTTCCATCACAAACCAAATATGAGTGATTTTAAATCACCATACTTTCCTTTCCCCTTCGCAAATTTTTGATTCAAACATAGCTTCAAAGAATAACAGATAGCTACAGAACTCATCAACGACATGGTCACCAAAGAATTTCACCAAGCCCTTTCTCAATTAAAACACAAACAACCTTAATCCAGACTGACTCGTGTTTGAAAAAGACATTTTACCTGACAAAATAAACCAAGGTTTTCACCACAACCTGTAACTGTAGATAAGTTGAAAAAAGAGCAGAGAACACACCCTGCACCAATAGTAACTAAGCATTGACAAATCTAGGTAGGTGGGTATTATTCATTTTAATTTTGAAAACAGCTAACAGGCACCTAAGAGGGGGAAGGGGGATTTTGATCTACAAAGTAAATATGTACATAATATAAATAGCATGCGCTTTTTAGTTACTGGTCCCATACAACACCCTTTTTGCTCCATCACACCCCACTGCATTTTAAAGCAAAATCAAAAGCAACAATAACCAATGAAATTTGATTCTAGCAGTTGAAATTAAAATTCTTCAACTCAAGATTCTAGCAGCAGCTCGTAGACATTCTTGAAACCAGAACCTGCAGGATTGGTTGATCGTCTTCATTCCCATGTAACTGAAATCATTGAATTAGCAAGCCCCGATTCCTCGAAAGTTAAATTGCTATCATAGTCTAGAGACTTCAACGCTCCCGGGATTGCCTGTGTCAAGCGAAAGGGCTGTGTCCCTGCTTCCTTAAGTTGAGAGTAGCAGAATGACCATAGCAACTGGAAAACAAGGCACGCAAAATTCGTAACCTTTGTAGGCTCCAAAGTGGACATCAGATCACATGTAGCTAATTTTTTTATAGTAATGTGCTCTTGATAAACGCCCCCAACTCCCAACAAAACCAAAATAATAATAATAAAACCTATGGAAGAAAGCATTCAGGTTTGTCTCCATCCAAGAGGCTGCTACTTCACCCACTCAACAAAAATGAAGGCTACAGTGGAATTTAGGCTGAATGCGGCAAGATCAGCAGTTTAATGATTTGAGTACAGAGATTTGGCCCAACGCAAAAACTTAAGAATTGAAAACTGGGATCTGGATAAATCTATTAAAACTTACAAATCTTAAACGAAAACTTCTCTCAAGCGAACATTATCCAGAAATACCCAATTTAGCCTACTTAAGTAAAAAATTACAGAGCTAGAGCTGTTCTATTCCAGATAACTCTCTATAGCAACATTAGCAGGATTGATTCATTCTCTCTAGACTCTGGCCATAACTTCACCTTTGTGATCTCTCTCCCCCTCTCTCGCTTGCTCCAAACTGTCCTAGCTCTCACCCCACTTGTGTCTCACCATTAAAGACAACTGACATTGCTCCAAGCTCATCAGACCGTCCAGTTCTACACCAACCCACACACTTTAATGCATTTTTCTGGGGGCTAATTAATTAATACATCTTACATTCAAGCAACGGAAATTTTCTTTCCCATTTTTGCTTAAACACATCGTGTGGCACAAATGCAAGTCAACCCTACCAAACATGCGAGCAAATCATAAAGTTAGCCCGAAATGTTTACCCGTATGGGATCAGTACGGAGGAAGTTCCTCTGAAGCCTGCGACCATCAGGAAGACGAACTCCAACCCTGCAAAGCAGGTTCCTATCACCCTTGGGTTCTTCAGGAAGAGGTGGATAAGTAGGCTTCTTTGGAGAGCTTGTCTCTTCTTCCTTGTCAAAATTACTCACATCTTTTTCTTTTGAGATGACTGCACCTGGATCATCTTTCATGCTTTCCATTGAAGCTGCCAGTGCTTGTAACAGCTCCTCATCTTCTTCATTAGTTATGTCTGCAGCCACTGGAGCCTCTGAAGTCAGTTTTCATTTCACATTCTTAGTCAAAATTATGTAATACCAAGGAGAAGATATATAGAGAACCAAACAGTTGAAAGACAGAATCTACATAATATATAAAACTCTGGTGCCAGATATCGAATTTCAACTCATGTTTAGGCTTTTCAGAGGTAATATCAAACAAATAAACATTTAAAGAGGGTGGAAAAGCTGGATGATTGTTCCATAAAAGCGTGAAAAGTGAATGGGTTTTTTTTTTTTTAAATAAATTTTAGGGATACTTCATTGTTTTTTTATCAGATTTATTGCACTTGATCTTTTTTGTGTTTTGATGTCAACACAGGATAAGAAGAAACAAGAAAGTACGAAAGACAAAGAAGTCTCGAGGTCCAAGGCAGGGAATTAAACTACCAAAGATCATTAGAACGAACATGGATACAATGTTTGTTGGAATGGAGTTTGGTGCATGAATTGAATCTTTCAGAAACCATTCGAACAAAAATTTCCAGAATTGACTGCAATCCTTCTCGTCCAAAAATAGTTCAAATGGCTTTAGCCCAGTCAGGATTTTGCAATGGGTATAAATAGAATAGCCATTTGTCACTCTTCCTTCTTCCATTGCTTGTAACTAAGCCATTTGCCAAAGCTAAGGGGGATTCCATTGAGTTGTATGGGATTGATTTTTTACCCAATAAGGGTACTTTGTTTTGCAAATATTTTACTTTCTATCTCGAGTGATTGAGAAATTATTTTCAAATAGTTAATTGCTTGACAAAATTGATTGATTGCTTGTCAACAGAACTGAGTTTTAACACATATAATACTTCTGATTTCCCACAAGCAAGTTGAGTTTATTGAATTAAAATTAATCTTTCAAACTTTCCATTTTCATTGCGAAATCTTCTGGATTTCTTATTCTCTAGTGATGAAGAAGAGTGAATAATCAAATAACATTTGAGTTATAAATTGACATCATACACATCGGTCAGTTGAAGCCGGAAGCCTAAGCTGTCTCATTTTATTCATTTACATCCTTTTAATCTCATTGCTTTTACATAATGCTTCAACTCCTTAAAAATAAAGCTTTCACATCTACTTTCCTACACCCATGGTGAACTTGGTCTTTAATCCAATCCCCAAGGACAATATTCGGACTACATTGGAAGAGAATGTACTGTATGATGTAAGATAGTTCTCTTTCTTCTCTTCAACTTCCAGCATGACCTACTAAACTCACCAACATTTCAGCTTTGATCCACGCTCTATCCTCAAAATTTCTACTTGACCAGCTTAAAACATTTTCTTCCTCAAACAAGCAACAATAGCAACAAAGGTTGAGCAACCACAATTGCACCCCAAAAATAAAAATAAAAATAAAAAGTTGCCAACCACCATCACTGATACCATTCATGGCCAAAGTTCAGCCTACTGAACACAAAAATAATAATAATGCTGAATTTAAAAAAAAAAAAAAAAAAAAAGAAGAAGAAGAAACTTAAACACATCACCGCTTCATTACTTCTTTAGAATAGAAACACCATATTTTTTCTACGCTTCCAACCATAACCATAATAAAATTAGCACAATCAACCTGAATGGAGAACTTTCAAGAATGTCCTACATCACTTTGCTATCTTAGATTGAGGAGAGAGTTTTTGTAAATTTGTCCTACATCAACAACGTACCATGATAACAAGAACATGAGACTCAATGAAGACCATCATCATTGATGGACACGAAACTCTCATTAGTTAATGCAAGACATAACGAATCACTATGTAGATATGCATATAAAGATTCATCCATGACAATACCATAAGTCCAACAGCATAAGAATACATTAAAGTTGGACATACCTTGTACTTTGTGTGGTGAAGTCTGAGAACTCTCTCTTGGCCGTTTGTGAGATAGACTGACATGATGATCCTTGGGACTTCCATCCATGAATGGTAATAAATCCTGCAGTAAGAAGATTTCCATAATCAAACCACAGTATGCTGAAGATGAAATCTGATTTCAAATTTCCATTATTATCGTGCTCATTAGAACATCTCCTGCAGAGCACTTATCAACTCAATTCCAAGTAACTAAAAATATTGGCAAATCAATTGTAGCATAGATTTTTCTACCTCCAGCAAACTCTCTGGTTGAATCATTCCACGCCATGAGTGCATTTTCTGCCCTGTGATGGGATCAATGACAAGAATTACAGGAACAGCATCCAATTTGTAATAGGTACACACCTTCCTGCCCTCTTCTGTGTCATCGTATATCTATATGCACAGTAATCAGATAACCAACATCACTTAAATAGGATAGGAATGGAGTTGTTCAGACGAAAAAAGGGGGTAACATTCTTCTTTTTCAATTCAATAGAAATGTCTGAATAGATAAAGGAGAAGATCTCTCTCTCTCTCTCTCTCTCTCTCTAAAAGGGGTAACATTCTTCTTTTTTGATTCAATAGAATTGTAGAAATATCAGAACAGGTATCATATACCCATATGCACAATAATCAGATAACCAACATCACTTGAATAGGATAGAAATGGAGTTGTTATCAGGAGAAAAAGGGGGTAACATTCTTCTTTTCAATCCAATAGAAATGTCAGAAAAGGTAAGAGAGAAGATCTCTCTCTCTAAAAGGGCGTATCACTCTTCTTTCTGATTCAATAGAAATATCAGAACAAAGAGTTGCAAGCCCATGCATTTACAAACTCAAAATTGCACATCGTAACATATAATAAATAATATTCACCAATGATTTAGATAATGTTGGCTAATACCAAGTAGTATTACCTGATATGTATTCACATCTGGAAGGCTCTCTCGTCTGCACTTTAAGTGTCTCAGCATATTGTGTTCTTAAGTACCTCTCAAACATTTTCACTTAAAATTATGTAAATTCTCTCAATTTTTTTCTTTTCATTTTATCATTATGAGATTATACATATCAACAGAATAACAAAATCTTATTCAAGACCAGCAAAAACCAATGTTTTAGATATATACACAACTGGCAAAATTTGTGGTACCAGCTAGATACAAACCTGCCAGAAGATAAAATTAGAACTGATAGTTTGAGCAACAGCTTCATTTGCCCAGGTGTCACGATTAAGCTTCACAAAGTATAAAATACCAAAAATGTTAAGACTCCAAAAAAGTAAAAACAGAAGGTTTAAAACTAGAAAGACTTATTGCATGGTACCATATGTGAGCTGAATTCCTTGGTGGATTGCACATTTACAAGGAACCACTTGTCCTGGCTTTTAGAATCATCTTTTGCCTGCAATTTTGGTACATCAGTGACAAAGAACGGCATACGTTCAAATTGTAAATGCATTAGCATTGATGTCAAGTATTCAAAACCCTCAGTGTTCACTTGGAATAGGATATGAAAGAGAGACAAGGACAAACTGTCCTACAAACAAGAAAAACCTGAAGATAAAACAAATCTAACGAAACAACTAAAATTCACCCCCATGAGCAACAACCAACACTGTCACTAGAGAACATAGAAAGGGAATGTACAGACCTCCTTGCTACCTAGGAAGCCAATTTCTCATTAACTAAGGATCAGATCAACAACAAACAAAGTTTTGTTACTTTTCCGTTAAACAGTAAAACATTTCTGTTTCCTAGGAGACTAACATGAAACCTAACAGAGTAATAATTTTAATGTTTCCATCAAAGCAGAATAAAATACAACATAATATATTAAAATGTAAGTTTTTTAATTAGTTTATCATTAGGAATTTGCAAATTTAGATAGATAAGTCCTGACTAACCAATCCCAACAATTGATCTATGCGGGTCCCATGAGGGCCCTACTCGTGACTGACAGTAATGGGCTCTTGGATAGATTTCTACTAATCAAAAAATATATATTTAAATAGATTTCAATTCATACTTCCAAACATTTCTATGTATTTTTATATTTTTGTGTCACTTCCAAAATATTTCCATCTCTTTGCTTAATCGAAACAACCTATCAAAACGAAGCATTGATTCATGCCCTAGATTTTGGTTAACCACCTCTATTCACTAATTAAATGCCATGGAATTAAGCAAAACATCTACAGAAAAATCTAGTTAAGTGCAATGAAGAGTAGAACCACCAGAAGAGCAAGAAAAGCACTGCACAAAGTGTCTTTACTAAATTTCAATGCACTTTCCGGTCTAAAACAATGTGAATTTTGTAGTTAGCATTGCCCCAAAAATCCTTCCAACACACGGTCACCACAATCAATTCCAGTTCTCCAACGCCTTTTATGTTCTAGTAAAACCAACCATTGCATTCCTCTAAAGTTGGCTGGGAAGTATGAATTCCCAATAAGACCTTGCTAAGATCGTAGCAAAAGCCTATGTTATTACACAAATAGCTATTAATGCCAAGAATGTTACCAATCCACTCATGAACATTTAGGCAACGTTGTACATTTTACCCAAAAAAAAAAGGTAACCTATCAAAAAATAGAGGATAATATAAACCAAAAGCCATTACCTTTTCAAAAGGACCATGGTGCATCATAGCAAAAGGAGGCCGATATAAAGATGCAAGATTATCTCGAGAATTATCAGTCATAGATGTGGCACCTTGGTCTGATTCCCAAACCCCAGGGCGTTTCATTTCCTCACTAAAATTGCGGAAGGGAACTACAGAATGAGCTTCATGTGATGGATATCCCATCCTCGATCTGAAGTGAAAGGAAGAGGGAAACAAACACCTTTTACAAACCATATAATGAACAAAGAGGTCAACCAACAAAAAAGAAAAAAAAAGAGGTGACCACATTGCCATTAAAGATAAGATCCATGCAGCCTCAACAAAGCAGACAGTTTAATAGTGAATGAGAAGCAAACGCATTGACATTTGATTTTATTTCCCTTCAAATAAAAAATTTCCCCGCCAAGGCAATTTTATATAAGCAGACAATGTAAACTGGGTTAGAAGGGGGTTGGCAAAATAAGACAAAAAAAGAACAAAACCTAACATAAACTAACAAAAGAAATAAGGACACAACTGAAATATAAGGTAGGTCCAAAAACTGAAGCAATAGTTGGGAATGAATAACTGGAGCTCTGTTAGTTCTAGTGATATCTGTTTCCACCAGATCTATTTGATATAACCAGAAAAAAAAAAATAAAAACTAATTCTTATAGTAGACAAAATGAATCTATTGAAATTCTCATGACATCATCCAAATATCATATCGAGAGTGCAAAATACAAAATATTGCCAAGCTTAGGTGCTTAAGTGACTGAAACCCAAAAGTGTAAGTGAAAGAAAGACTAGACAACAACCAACACAAACAAAATCATCCATATGCTCCAACAAATTCTTCAAAAATTGCCTATTGTGTCACAGCAAGTAAATCACAGGCGATCAAAAAATAAACAAGCTAATAAATAATTTAATAATAGGCAGGTGCCTTTACTAGCGAAAAAAAAAAAGAAAAAAGCAGGTTCCCTTCATAGCATGCAGAGGCAGTTCCTTTCAAAATAACAGTGATTTCAAGTTCTTCATCACAGGTTGAAAAATGAAATGCCTTAAATTATTCATGCCACGAATAAAATATGAACTTGGTGCCACCAACGAAACAACGTATTGGAAGGATGTATGTTGTATGTGTATCCCTCAAAAGACCAAAGGGCAGTGCAGATAAAACATTGACATGTATAAAGAGGAGAAAAGAAGAAGAACAGTTAACCACTGGATCCTGAGATCATATCAGAGTATCATCTAGAATTACAAAGGCAAAAGTAGTAAAAGACATACCCATAAAGGACAGCATTATCATAAAGGACCTCCCTTTTCACAGGTATAGGAGCACGTATTTGATTTCCTTCATCTTCTCTCACATTTTCATTACCAGCAATGTCCTCCTTTACTTCACTGAATCAAGAATATAAGTTAGCAATTGAAGAAAAAGATGGACACACTGCAGCACAAAAATCAGATATTTAATGCCACCATCTCCAACATACCTCAAGTTTTGATCATCCGGGATTTTATCATCTTCCAAGGGTGGAGAGTATGAAGACGATGCCGCTATGCCCCCCTCATTTCCAACATAAAAGAGCTGAATAGCTTCCTCAAGCTTCCAACTTGTGGCCTACACCCACAGGATCCCACCATCAAGTTTAGCATAAGAAAAACTTCACAATATTGAAAAGTAAACCACTTTCAATACTGCCATAAAATATTTGAAAATGAAGATTTTAAACAAATATCATCGATGGAAATTAGCATAACATTGAATATTGATGAATTTTAGTATTATTGATATATTTGGTTTGAGGTTCCAACAATTACAATCAAAGCTGGATCAGAACAAGATTCATAGCAACTCATCACACATTCTACCACACATTTTTGCTCATTCAAACCTTTTAATAAAAGAATTGCATAGGAATTTCAGGAGTAAATGTCACTTCTCTAAGCAGTTTTGAACAAAATCTAGATGCTCAGCTAACTTTGAAAGAAAAGATGAATCACAGCAAAAATATTTTCATATGCTTTACCTTTTGTTGTGTAAGTTGATAGGAATCTCACAAAAGTTGTAGGGATGGAGGACATCCTACAATCACATATATAGAATATGCAGCAAAACTCCAAACCAATACTCATAGCTATTGAGTTTTATGAATTTTTGGGTGTCTATATCGCAAGATTTTGCTTCTTATGCTTTGTTTATTGTTCGAGGGAATTGGCTTGCTATCACCAACAGTATTGTAATTTAATTCCCCTCAAGAGGACTTTCACATGAGATAGCAGCATGAATATCACAAGGATATGGTATAAGGTGCTTATTTATTGTACTTTTTTTTTTAATGGGTCAAATGCACAAGCCTGATTGATTTATTGAAGATAGTGAAACCAGAGGGGTTTGTTAAGAATCAAGCAACTAATGAGAAACCTTCTGTAGCGTAACTGATATTTAATGCATTTTTACTTCCGCAATAGTTTTGGGCAGAATGGAACCAGAAACAGGATTCCAAAACTGACTGCAACAATTCAGGAAAAAGAACAACATTCAAGTCAATTTGAGCAAGCCAGCCAAGAATATTCTAACACTAAAAACTCAAGCAAACTCTTACATTGCGGTGTGTCCCATAGAATTGAAGCACGCTCACAACAGTGTTTCTTTACACCATGCAGAGTACATAACAATGTATCCGAATAGCGCAAAATACAAAACAAGTCATCCAACTGCTCCAGATTGCATATTGCTAAATAGAAGTGTTCGTGAGAATTATAATTTTATAACAGTTTGGTTAATTCACAAAAGGATAGCTATAAATTTCAATCTGCTTTCTGATTATTCAAAGTACACTTTTTTTTTCCTTTTCTTTTTTTTTTTTTTAAACTTTAAATATTATTAAGTGTTCTATCTTACACATAAGGAAGTGTCTGCCATGAGATTAGTGTCCCAGGTGTGTGAATTCACCATTATCTCCAATCTCGAAACGGTAGAGTCCATAAATCCAAAAAGACTTCACCAAAGACGTTATTCAAGACTCAATTCCAGATCCCTTTTTAATACTATCGTCAGTAAATTCTCCATTACAAGATCAATCGACAGGAAAATAACTACCTAAACCAACCACATTTAAGCTAAGCAATTGAACAATGATTTAACGGAAACGCACTAAACAAAGGGCACATATACATATAGAGGGACCTGTAAGAATTGTCTGGCGGTATCGGCGGTCTGGCCGACGGCGATTTCGAGAAACGAAGAGACCATGCTCTGCTGGTCGGTAGGAGATTGGACTCCATCCATCTTCCTCGCTGGCTTGTTCGACCACTCGAACCAGCAATTTGAAACCCTAAAAAGGCAGAGACAGAACTCAGCTGGCTAAGATTGGCAGAGATTTCTAGGGAGAAAAAAAGCCCACCAGAGAGGCAGATCAGAAAGTAATACTTTCAGGGATCGTAATCGGCAAACCCCGCTTACGGATGTATGCATAAATCAATCCTACAAAAAACATATTATATTGTGCGCTTGTTTGGGGATGTAAAAGTTACACAAATTTTTATAAAATATAAAATTTTTATTTATTATATTAATTATACAATTATAATTTTTAAAAATTTATACTAATTTTTACAATTTTAAAACTCCTGTACGCAATTTTTTTATTTAGTATTTGCAAAATATATTCATAGTTATACAACTTTTTTACAACAAAAGTTATTTATTGGGGAACAAGAATTAGTTACTGAAGCTATGTTTTGATAAAGAAAAAGTAAAAATTAAGATGATTGCTAAAATTGTTAAAATATTTTTGGGTATGTCGGAGTAAGGACACGACTAAAAAAAATAGAAGGGAAGAGAAAAAGATATCGTGTGATCTTTAAATATACTTAAAAAATTTGTTTTTGCATAAATAAAAGTGACTTCAATTTCTTTTATAGATTATTTACTTCTATCTATGTTATATATATAATTAATGATTTTTTGGGAACAGACATTAAAAAAAAAAAAATGTGCATTTATATTTTATGTCTTAAAAAATATGAATAGTTAAAAGAAAATTCTCAAACGAAGATTAACATAAAGTTCATTTATTAAAAAAAAAAAAAAAAAGGGTATAAATTATACTAAAATTTATAAAAAAATGAAAATTTGGATTGAAAAATTTATTTTAATAGAATTAAAATTTTAAATTTTAAATATATAAACTTTTACTCTAAATGCAATTGATTCAAACTGTGAAACTATGGAACAACAAAAGTTCATGTATTTAAAATTTCTAGTCTCAGTTCATTAAATTTAATAAACTGAATTTTCAGTCCAACAGTTGTTTTAATTTTAGCATTTTTTTAAATTAAAATTTAATTAATAAATAATAAATACCTAAAAAATGATGGTTGAATAAGGATGGGCCGATCATTTAAAATGATCCACTTGGAAGCAAAATATCAGCCTAGTGGGCTAATGAATGTTTCAAATTTGGGAGCTTGTACCACTTTGACTGCAACTTGGGCCTATGTACTTTTCCACACGTTGCCCTCTAGAGGCGCTTCTAGTTCTTTCACAATCGCATGGACACATTTAACTACAAAATTGTGTGATTGAATTGCCTAGTTTAAGCCATTTAATTGATCATTAATTTGGTTTTGAGAGTGTTATAGATTCACACCATTCTTTTTATTATTGTTATAAATTCATATGATCTTCAACCCATCAAAAAAATAGTCGAAAAATATTAAAACAGTAGAAATATCATCTAATTTTAGGAAACTAACACATGCCATAATACTTAGGCTTAGTTTGGAAAGTGTAGTAGTTAACTACTAATTAGTTACAAAAAAAATTAATTTTTTGTGTATTTGGGAAAGAAATAAAGTTAAGTTTTTAGTAGTTAATTTTTTAACTTTTTGTTAATTTGATAATTTTGCCCTTTATAATTTAAAAAAAGTTTAAAATGTAAGAGGGTACGTTTAGTAATTTTAGAAGAAGACAAAAAAACCTGAATAGTTGGTAGCTGAGTAGCTTTAGGCCTATCAAATTGAGTCTTAGATTCCCATTTAGTGCTGAATTTCAATCTTTATAAGTGGACTAGTTAATGTTTTCAAGTTTCTAAAACTTCCCTATTTCGTAAAAGCTCCTAAAACCACAGAATTTCCAAACTTGCCAAGTTTTCCCAAAATCAAGTATTTGCCTAAGTTGATTGTTTTCCACAAAGATTGACGAGTTCTTTAATTTTGCTAAATTAATAAAATAAGGAAAGTTTCTGGAAATGTTTTAATTTCCTAATTTAAAAAATTTTCTAAGTTGTGATTTCATTAGCTCAAGTGGAGTTTCTAGTTTTGGAGGGATTCCCATTGAAAGCAAATAGCACTATAAATTAATGGTATCCTATACTATATGCTATTAAAAAATATGCTTAAACGTGAAAAAAAATTAAGAGTTGAATAATATTTACTATTCGCTCTATATTTGATGGAATAAACATTGCGTTCGTGTCAATAAATTTATTTATATTTTTTAATTATGTCTGGAATATGAATTTGTAAGAGGAGAGAAAAAAGTGAAAGAAAAATAAAATTATTAATTTGTGTAATTTTTACATATTAATTTAACTAATTAAAAATTCAACTAATTTTTGATAAATACTTTTATATTACTTGCAATTATCCATGGCTAAAATAAATTCATTTGTCGAAGCTATTTTGATTGAATGTAACCTCGACATTACGCAAAAGGCTAGTAAAAAATTATCAATATATTTCTTAATAATTAGACAAATTTTGGTTTGATCCAAACTCGGGTGATGAAATGACCATTTTACCTGAGGTCAATTATTTGTTCAAATTTTATTTTAGACTTTTTCGAAAGTTTAAAAGATATTTGTTCAAATTTTATTTTGGATTTTTTTCAAAAGTTTAAAAAATATTTATCAATATTTTTCTTAACAAGTAAGAAAATTTTAGCTCGATTCAAACTCAAATCATAAAATAATAATTTTACTCTTGATTCATTTTTTTGTCCAAATTTGCATTTTAGGCCATTCAAAAGGCTAAAAAGTATCCATTGACATATTTTTTAATAGTTAAATAAATTTTAACTCGATCTAAATTTAAATTAAAAAATGATTATTTTATTTCTAGGTTTGATTTTTAGTCCAAATTTGAATTCTAAACTTTTCAAAAGATTAAAAAATATTTATTAATATATCTTTTAATAATTAAGAAAATTTTGACATAATTTAAACTCGAGTTGTAAAATGATTATTAAGAAAATTATTCGAGTTTTAAAAATATAATTTATTTTTTAATTTAAAAAAATAAATTTTAATAATTTTATTATATTTCATGCTATTTCATCATATTTAAAATATCTAATCAAATTATGAAAATTTAGATATACATTTTATTCCTATAATTTTCATATTGACAACCAAACAAATGAACGAAAAAAAACATTCCTCTCTAATCTTTCTACATGCTATTCTCATCTCTTATTATATTTTATTTCATTCTATTTTTATGAATTAAACATATAATCTTAGCGTTTGCTTTACAATAGTAAAAATATTCAACTAAAAAAAAAAAAACTTGTATATGTATCACTTGCATCCGTCTCTTGCCTGTCCACACTTTATTTGACAGATAGTGCATGCTGACCACGGCCTAGTCCAAACCCAAAGAATTTTAAAATATGTTTTTATATACATATTTTATGTATTTATATATATTATTTTATTTGTATTTTTTTTATAAAAATTAGAAATTATATCAAAGTTTATAATTAAAAAATATTTATTTTAGTACTAAATTACTTACTTTTATAATTTTTAATTATTTTTATCTAAAAATATAGTTTAACTTTTTTTTAAAGAAATAAATTCGTTCACAACAGTGGGCCTAAAAATCAAAGCTGGATCCTAATTGTTCTTAAACTTGACCTATTGAACCACAAAATTATTCCTAAATTTAATTGTTTCATATTTTGGTTGTACGCCATCAATCATCCTAGAATAGAATGTGGAGTTCCTAAATTTAAAGGAGGGCAATCATCCAATTAATTCTTAATTGGAATTTATTATCTTATGGAATGTAGAGTTGCAATAAATTTAATGATACTTTTCTTTGTCTTCATATATGTTTGGAGGATAAATTTTTTTTTTCATATTTATTCTCGCTAAGTAATAAATTTTTCATCCCTTTTAATCTACTAAACACACTAATTATTATAAATTATATATTGTATATATAAAATAAATATTAAATATTATTTTAAATATTATATATTAAATGAAAAAATATGTTATATATATTAAATAATACTGTCTCTCTCTCTCTCACATACAAAAAATAATAAATAAATAAATTAAAAATTACGGATAGATAAAGAGATATAATTTTTGTCAATATCTATATATAACAAGTCAAAACAAATTTATCATAGACAAGTTTTCCAATCCCAGAAAGAAATCATGCCTTGAGAAACCGGGGCACAACATAATTGATTACCCTCGAAAGTCAGAAGATTTCACTTGTTGGGTATACGTGCATATGTACATATGCACGTGTACCTTTCATGATATATATGTGTATATATATATATATATATGAAGAGCATTTTGTTGACACCCTCTCTCTTTTTGTGGACTTGTCAAGGCCGAATGCATCTCACTTTTAACCTCAACCATGTGTTTTGAAATGCCTTCCTTGTGTATATATATATATATATATGTCCAATTTTTATTAACAACTTGTGGCTAGCTAATAAAGTTCTATCACATCAACATCAAAGTCCACGTAGGAAATTAGTTCTTGTAGCCAGGTAGAACAGTCTATTTCTCCATATTCCAATTTTAAAAATAAGGGAAAAAAAGAAGAGGAAGAAGAAGAAGGAAAGAAGTCTTTCTCACTGTAATGAAAATTCTAAGCTTCATGTATACCAACAATCAGAACACAGCAGCTTAACCTATATATATATATGTATACATACATTTGTAGTCATTGTAATCAATAATATTGGTCCAAATCTAATCATTAATTTAGCATTTGGACAAGATGTGTTATTAAGATGGATGAACTATTTAATTATAATTAGTCTCATTGGAATAGATATGCCAACGTATTTCTTTCATTGAATAAGCAGATTTGTTTATGTTAACTTAAGTAGTTTAAAAAAAAAAAAAAAGATAAGAAATCTATTTTTATATGTATTATTAAAATTCATATTCAAAATTTATCTACTATTTTAGATATTTAAATACAGATACACCATTTATTTAAAGATTAAATTTAAAGAAAAGTTAGGAGAATTAATGCATGCTTATGAAAATTTCATAGCACAACAAAATGGAATAGAGATTTGTTAGCTTTTTATGGATTTGGAGAGGAAAAAAAAGTTTTTTTCTTTTTTTTTTTGAATTGCTGGTATGGAAGTGTGGCTTGGTGGGTTTGTGCCTTTTAACCTATACCCCTGAGTTCATCTTATCCATTTCCTAAGGAGGGAGATGAAGTCCAAAGAATTGAAGCTTCCCCCGCGATGAGAACTTTGGAAGGTTAAAAAAAAAGAGTTCGCCTTTTAGTATTTAAATTTTTAATTTTTTTTTATTAATTTGATATTTTTGTTTTTTGTGATTTAAAAAAAATTACAAATTTAAAAAAAATAACTACGATCGTTTAAAAAAAAAAAAAATCACAAAATTGAATAGTTAACTATAGTTGCTAAACACACAGAGTCACTACGAGTCTGACGATTGAGATTGGACAATCACGATAACGCTGCTCGATGGAGAATAATACAATTACGAGTTGACCTGAGTTAAAATATTCTTGTCCACGCACACTCACTGAGTTTGTATAGCTCTGGC
>JAVXUM010000029.1:390452-405195 GCA_035590655.1 Pouteria glomerata
ACTGAGTTTGTATAGCTCTGGCTGCTGCTGAGATATGCAATTCAGAAGCGAGGCAAAACAAAACAAAACAAAACAGCACACCTCAAAAGCAATGGTTGACATTTACCGGTTTCCCCTTAAGGGGGCCACAAATTGTGGTGGAGCTAGGCTAGGACAAAGAATAAAAAATAATTAATTAAAAAAAGTTAGCCGCTATAATTCCACACCCCTGCGAATGAATTATAAAGCCGTGTGGGATTGCTCCTTTAACAAACAGGGTCAATACGTTTCTTTTAATTTCTCCAGGTTGTAGTATGTATATATATATATATTATTAATTATAATATGTTAATCCATTGGTCATATTCTTTACAAAAGTTTCTGATTATAAAACTATATATATGTATAATGAGTTCTTCATCAAATTAATTAATTAAGGTCGTGGGCCATTACATAATCCTGGCTTGTCACACCCAATCCAATTCCAATAAAAGTACAATGAATTGTGCGTTCCTTCCGACACGTATGTAGCCATTGTCGCAAGTGGAGGACCTTTCCCCTGGAAAGTTAAAGCACGCCTAAGAATTGACAATGGCTGCCACTATATATGGTAATGGATCGAGCTACCCCTCTCATTGGGTTCTAGTACGCACTTATTTTTGTTTAATTCACCTAACTTTGTAACATTTTTTTATCATATATATATATATATATGCATACATTCATGCATCTTTCGCTTAGAAACGTTTCCAGATTGAGCTGCAACACTTGATAACTAGGTCTAATTTAGGCAAAATTTCAGTTTATTTTAACTTTTTTTTTTTCTTTGGCCCAGTAAAGAGAAATATGCATAATATAATTATAGTTATCTTGCATATTTTTAAGTTTTTCTAAACAGATTATTTCAATTTAAGAAGGAATGACAAGTATAGCATTACGATTTCATGAACATAAGCAATATGAAATGTACATATATATGTGTTTTACGTTGATAGTATGAGACATTAGTGATACACATATATGTTG
Organism: Pouteria glomerata; assembly: GCA_035590655.1. NCBI lineage: Eukaryota > Viridiplantae > Streptophyta > Magnoliopsida > Ericales > Sapotaceae > Pouteria > Pouteria glomerata. The sequence goes on from JAVXUM010000029.1 coordinate 391,458, forward strand.
TTTGAATCCTTACGGTACCCTCTCCTTAATAAATAATTTTTGGGATAACTTTTTTTACACTATGTTTGAAATATTTTACTATTAAAATTAATTTCATTTTAAAATAAAGATTTCATTTCATTTCATTTGATAAATAAAATTTTAGATTTGAAACACATATTTAAATTTAAGAATTAAATTAAAATTCTATATTTGAAACTTAAAGAGAATTGAATTGATTTGAATAAAATATCAAATTTAACCTTATCATTTAATTTACTGATTGAGCTAGAGAGTGAGCAATAAGAGTGAAAAAAGGTAAAGTGGTTTAAGAATAAATTTTTTTAATTAATTAAATTCAAATAAATTCTTATTAAATTTTATCAATTTTGGTTTGATTTGAAATTATAAGAAAATTTTAAAATTTTGGTATTCAAATTAAATGAAATCTGATTTATGAAATATTATTTTTATTCCAAATGTAGTATTTAATGACAATTCTTATCAAATAAAATTAAATTTTATAAATTTCAGCATTTTAAACACAGTGTTAAGATATATAACAAATGATATTAAAGCATATATTACATCTCCCATTCCATTAGTGTGAAAGTAGAAATAAGGACAAGTCTATCACCACAGCCCCACTAATTTAATTTATTTGAGATAACATAAACTCAACCCCCCACTTTATAGAGTGACAAGGGTCGAGCCCAGTTATATATAATGAAGTGCTCGGACCTAATCTGTCATTAATTTCTTTTAATTTGTTGACATTTTTGTTCCTTTCTGATAGTATTATTTTTTTTTTTTAATTTGTTCTTTCTTTTCTAGTTAGTCTCAGCGTCACAGGATATGGTTTCATGCATATATATATATATATACATGCATAAGTTTTCCAAAGTACCTGACATGTTGGTTTACTCAGTGCAAATTAAAAGTCTACTAGCCTTAATGTTCAGGTTAAAAACAAAGGAAAGAAAAGGTGATGAATTTTGTCAAAAGATGGAACTGTTGCTTCTCTTGGTGTAGCAAATAATGATTTTCCATGAATATATATTATTTATTATAAGAATATTTAAAGTTCTTTTAGTTCACTTATGCAATGAGTCAAAATTTGTATTGGGAACAAATATTTTAGATATATATTATCATTGATCATCTCTGATAATTTATAATCATCTAGTCTTGAGAAATAATTATTTCAAGTGTCATAATCAATGGATTATTTTCAATCTTTTCAGCATGTCAAAAAGGTTCTTTGAAATAGATAGCAAGTGATTTTCAACCTTGGTTTTATACGATTATGTCAAATTAAAAGATGGGAAAACCGGGCAACATTCTGATTTTTTTGGCTTCTTTTTTCTTTTTTAATTCTTTACTTCTGGAAGTAAGGAAGAAGCTCAAAGATGTCTGAATTATAAAATTTGATTTGTGAAATAAAAAGCCTCCTAAGCATCTTTCACAAGGTTGTTTAGTGCTGTTGTATTTGGCCAACAATCGTTAGTTGGTCTTTTAGGTTATTTTGTATGTGCTGATTCTTGGGTATTATTTCAGTAAATAAGTAATTATGTAATTATAATTTTTTTCATTGTATGTGAGAGTGATTAATATAATTTATGGATTGGTGTTACCCTCTTTTTATCCAAATATATATATATATATATATATCTTTCATGGCAAGTAATTTTGCTTTGTCTACCATGAAGTGAGACCAAACATGTTTTTAATTAGCAACATGTATAAAGGGATTTCAAGTGCCCCAATTTGTACATGGCAAGACATATTTTTTCAATCAAGGTATTGAAAGGTTGGCAAAAGATTGAATCAAAATAATACTAATTATTTACAAGCTAATCAATAACGTTATTATTTAGTTAGCAACGTCACAAACAATTGTTTATTAAAGGACATTTTATAATCATTAATTGATAAACCTCATGTCAGGATAGTCACCATTCTTCAATTAAGAAAGAAAAATAGTGACTGTTTCAAAATGGTCATTTTACATTCAATATTTTTTAGGAGTGTTATTGAAGATTTCAATAGATGGAGTACTTAACGCCAAAAATGTGTTTAGAGTAAGGATTTGATAAAAAAAAAAAAAATGATATGAGAAAGGAAAAAAAGTAAGAAAAGAAAAGCAAACGAAAAGAGAGGAAGGAATTATAAGATTTGAAATACTTAGGAGTAAAAAAAATATATATATATAATGAAATAAAACACTTTCATCAATGTATTAGTTTTTAATTTAATTAATTTTAATTTTTAAAAAGTATGAAATTTGAAAAACTAAAAGTAATTAAGCTTAAAAATTGATATATTGATAAATATTTTTTATTTTTTTATATTTTTGATACTATATCTACTCGATTAAAAATGAATTTTTTATTTTTTTATTTTTTTTATCCCTCGTTAAATTCGTAATTCATAGGTGTCCGGCCAATCCCAATCTGTAGCCTTTAGCAACTCGGATTCAGGGCCTACGACTGGCTTGTTTAGTTCCCACACTGAAAATGGGATTGTTAAAGCAGCAGCATGCACGCTCACTTACTCATGCAATTTACCTATATTAGTTTACCTTTCAAAAATATACCTATATTAATTTATGCCAACAAAGAATTGACGAATCAGCCAATAATATATATTATCCCTATCCATTATGGATAGCAATCATGTCAGAGTTCATTTAACATTTTTGTACTACTATTTTGTGATAAATTCATGTACAATTTTAAGTTAAATATGAATTAAGAAAGAATTAAAATTTATAAAAGTTTTTTAATTAATAAATAAATTTAATGGTCATAAAATTTTCAAAATTTGAAAAGTCAAATTTAAGGAATTAAGATAATTTGAAACTGAATCCAATTCAAAGTCAGAAAGTTGTTGAATTCAAGTCAGGATTAAATTTTAACTGAAGCAGAACACTGAACAGTATACGAAAAAATTTTAGTACGCCTCATAGACAGGGTGCGGGGAGCGCATGACTGTTCCACATGGACGCTGGAAGTCTGCTGGATGCACGAAGGTTCACCCATCCTAAATTTTGGCCCAAAAAAGATTTCAGTATATGTCGCAAGCTAGAGGATGGAAACACGATGGTTTGAACTGTGAATTATTTGGAAAATTCTATTTTAGTTTTGAAAATATATTTCGTTTAGGAAATCTATTATTAGAAAATTTATTTTCTATTTTACCAGATTATGGCAACCTTATGTAACTCCATATATATGTACCTAACCTTAATGAAGAATATACACATAGAGAATATATTTTGGAGATCTAGAGAGAGAGAGAGAGTTTTTTATTCTTAAGAGTTTTCATGATCTTTCTCTAGCCTTTTCTTTGTATTATTTATTTCTTTTTTATGTGAAGCAAAAAATTCACTTGTAGGGTTAATCCAATGATTCGAGCAAGAGTAACGAAAGGATCCGTACGAGTGAGTCGTAGAGAATTTAAATAGAATCTTGTAACCTTGAGGTTTTTCTCCCTATGATAGAGTTTCCTCGTTATTATTTGATGTAATTCTTTTTGTTTTGTATGATTGTGTGGTCTGAAATATTCAAATGGTATCAAAGTAATTTGGTTTGGTTAGGATTTCTCAATTTTTTTTTAACTATATATTGATAAAATTATCCCCATCTCATTCTCTCTATTTTAATGTTAAAATAGGGATGATTAATGTTAAAATATAATTTTATTATTTTTATATTATAAAACCTTAAGAATGTAAAATTAAAATTAAGTATACAATATATAAATGTTAAGTAATGAATATTTTCTTATTTGTTAGGTTATTAATTGGATATTTTAATTTGTTTATTATTTAATTATGTAAATTTTGAAAAAATATGGCATAAAGAATAAAAAAATTATTTATAAATTAAGTGATCAAAGTTGAATGGACTTTAAATTTGAAAAGAGAGGGATCTTTAATAAAGAGAGAGAAAAAGGGTAGAGATAAATATATAAGAATGAAAGAAATTAATAATGGAAAGAGAATTTTAGAGATTATGATAATTTTATTAATAACGACAAAAAACATTAAATAAATTCTGACATTAATCGTTGGAGCTCAATCCATTATCATCACATTCTAATTGGGTAGAGAGTTACTCAAGTTTTAGGGGTTGCAGTAAAGAAATTCATAGCAGGAAGTTATAGTAAAAAATAAACCGATGTGATTTGTTTGTATTTAATTTGAGTATTTTAATTTAATTTAATTTAAATTATTTTTAAAATTAAAATAAAAGTTTAAAAAATCTGATTAAACCGCAATTAATATAGAATACTAAAAGTCACATGTAGTTAAAATGTAAATAAATTACATCCGTTCATTTTTTACTACAATTCTTACCGTGAATTTCTTTGATGTAGTTTCCGGAATCCGAGTTTTTCTTGGTATATTCATGTATTGAATTAACTTTCTTGACATCCAAACAGGCCGGCTATAGCCATAGAGCTAGCTAGTGTTCTAGTATTAAAAATTTAACAGCTTTTGCTCGATGATTAATGTTTAAAAGAATACCAAAACTAAAAAGTTTGAAACTAAAATAAAGTCGTCTGACCTACCAGAGATTACCAAATTGGAGTTAAACGTCCTCATTTCGTATTGTGTGTGTGTATATATATATATATGTGTGAAATCAGCGCAGAAAAGTAAATGATTGATTACAAAAAGCGAACAGGACTTTAATAACATTGATTTGTGTGGCTTGAAAGAGCTGCTTGTTAGCCTCTCCAATGGAAGCCCAAAAGGCGAACCTTCCTCCTGCCAATTAAGGTCGTTGTCACTAAAGTTGGGGGGCTGAAGAAAAAGAGAAGGAAGAAAGAATGCCAAGTCCAAACAGATGCATAGCAATTAATGGATGGTTGCTCCTTAGAATAACATTAATTAATTAGACCATTGTTATATATATATAATTAAAAGGCAGAGGCAAAGTAGTTTTGATTGAAGCTTATGTATATTAATTAAAAGCCTAAAGTAACGGATCAATTGAAAGATTAAAATCATAAAGAAATTTTGAGATTTGTTGTGTTTCTCAATCACAAGGAGCCATAGGAACCATTTCTTATACTTAACAATTTCTATTAATTATATATGTGTTCATATTGATTTAAAATAACTGTTTAATCGACTGAGTCTCTTAAATCATCTTTTCACCTCTAATCTTACGGTAATTATATCAACTTAAACGTTATATGATGCGCCGAGTAGCGATAGAAAATATAAAAGAATTAACTTGCAAATTCTTAAATGGAAATTACAAGAAGTAAACATCTATGTTTAGAACTAATTAGAACAATGAAAAAGAAAGAAAATTTCTCAATAGTAGTATTAACCTCAAAAAACTCAACTCCCCTAATTCATAGACAATTTTAAATAAAAAAAATTTAAATTCTGGAATATTAATGAAGACTTAAATAACTAAAAAGTAAGGAAAGGAAAAAAAACCAAAAAAAATATATATATATATAACTTGATATATATCAAACTTGACGAGGGATAAAAAAAAAAAAAAAACTATTATGTGGTCTCAGAAATTAAAGGTTAAAATCATGTATCTACGTGGCCCTTAAAATAAGAATCAACTTGTTAATAAGCTTCTTTCTTTCTTTTTTTAAATATTAATAGACATTATTAAAAGGATAATTAATTAATACATACTATAAAATCAGAATTTTAATCAAAATTATTTGTTAAAAATAATCAACTTGTCACGTTCTGACACAAGTCTATTCATAAACAGTTATAGGCTGACTAATATTTTGTTTTGTTTGATCAAAATTATTACCTTAGGTAATTGCCATCGCAAGTATTCTTACTACAAAGCGGATGAAGTAATAAGGTTGGTTTAAACTTTGCACCTTTGGGCTATGTTTGGGTCCAGGATTTTTCAAAGGGAAAAGTAAATAGATTGTTATTCATAATTACTCATTTTATTTAGTTTGTAGTTAAAAATAAAGAGAAAAAATTACCTAAAAAAAAGAATTTTGATAAAATAATTTTATTTTCATTAAAATAATGAATTTCTAAAACTCGAAAGAAATGAACTTTAAATATTTGAATCCCAAATTCATGAACTTTAGGTCTTTCACTAAAAAAATCACAAAAAGCCTTTAATAATTGACTCTAGCAATCCATCTTTTGTTCTTTTCTCTTCTCATAAACCCTAAATTGGAGAATTAGGGAGGAAAAAGAATGAGAACGAAGAAGAACAGACATGAACTCCTTAACAAGCTTAATTTCATATCTTCTCATGATGCAGATATTTTTCTTAAAAAAAAAAATACTGTTATATAGGTATATATCTTTCCACAAACCCTAGAAGAAGAAGAATAACAATGAGAGCAAATAAGAACGGAGCATAATATATTCATTAAAGCAAAAAAGAAAAAGTAGTAGATGAATGTTAAAAAAATCAAACGATCAGATAAAAATGGGAAAAGCATTCCTAAGCAGATTGTAGAGTTAACGTGAAAACACTAAAATGGAATTTATATGTATGTCAAGGTTCGGGTGTAATTGATTTTACACCACAATCTATTTCTAAACTAAGTGTTAATGTCAGAGTGAAAGCGCTCTCTCTCCATCTAATGGTATGGTTGTATTAACTAGGTTTTGATTCAAAACAATTGATTTTATGCTAGTTACAATTGATTTTGCGTCAACTTAATTGTCATTGTCATTGTTTTGTTTCTGTTCTTCTTCTTCTTTAATTTATTACTATAAAATTACTTTTATATTTTTGTCATTAATAGAAAAAATAAATGAAAAATAAAATTCAGAATAAAGTTCTTTCATTATTATTTGGTACTAATGAAAAGGAAATAGAAGAAAAGGAAAAATTAAAATTTTTTCTCTCCCATGATTAATTTATTAGATTAAAAATAAAAAATAATGACAAATAATATATATTTACTTGTTTATATGTAATATAAATTTAAAATATTAATGTGAATCATAATAATTTAAAGTAGTAATATAAAAAAAGTTTCACAAAAAAAATTGATAAATTAATTATAATGTAATTTTTATAAAAAAAAAAAAAAAAAGAGATACTTAGCAACATAATATAAATATTTTATATTAATAGTAAGGATATAAATGTAATTTTATAGCATTAAAATTTTTGGTTGAAAAATTTAACAAAATGAAAATGAGCGTAAACAATATAAATTTTAAGGCTTTCAAGTGCATATTTTAAGACTTGTGGGATTTAAGGGTATAAATTTAAAACTGCAAAATGTATAGGTTTAATAAATCTTTATTATTATTATTATTATTATACAGTTTTCCATGTGAATATTCCTACTAGCGAATGAAGATTCTACTGCTCATATCAGCGTGAGAAACTGCAAAATTTAGAGGGAGAGATTTTTTTTTTTTTTTTGGGGGGGGGGTTGAGAGACAAATCCCAATCCAAATCCTGGCTGGCCTGGCCTGGTCCCGTTCCTCAACTATAATAATTGTCCACAAACCATAGTGGAAAAACTCAAGTTGCATATTTAATTGTCTGCCCCATAATTGATACAACCTAAAAACGTACGTACATCACCAAGGCTCACACAATCAACCAATATAAATATTAGATCCCCCCTTAAATTCAAACACCCCCACCAACATCAACAAGAGAACAAAAAATAGAAAAGAAAAGAAAGGAGAGTCTCAACTCAACTCCATTCTCACCCTAGCTCATTAATTTTCCTAGCTAGATCGATAGATATGGCTGAAGAATGTAACGAAAGCTGCATAGCTGCAACCTCTTCCACTGCGTCCATCTGGTGGTCTGACATCCACGCGAGCTCGTCCTGGAATGGCAATATCAACCCTTGGCAACCTCCAAACCCTAATTCCAACTCATCCTCCGGCGGCGACGAGGATTTATCCATCTCTACTTCATTTACTAACGCCTCCAACCAGTCTGGCCTCAGCGTCGACTCCTCTCGTGGTCTTGTTGATTCTTCTGCTGAGTTAATTGGAGAAGCAGCTTCCGATAATCATCTCTGGAGTCATGTTCTATTGTAAGTTTGATTTTGCATTAATATCCCCCCCCCCCCCCCCAAAAAAAATGAAGAAAATTTTTATTTTTCAATATTTTTTCACTCTAGTATTTGTTTTGTGTGTGTAATCTGTCTTGACTTGGAAACATCTGTCTAATCTGATTGAGGTGAGGACACATATTTAACCCTGCAACGTGAAAGAAAAAAAATACACATTCAAATTAATAGGAGGTTTGTAGGCTTTGTTTGGGAATACATCGGCTACTTAACTATTAACTACTTAATTTTTTTAATCTTCTTCTAAAATTATTAAATTTACACCCTTATCTTTTAAATTTCTTTTAAACTATGAAGAGTAAAATTGTCAAATTAACAAAAAATTAAAAAATTAATTATTAAAAAATTAACTTTTTTTTTCTTGTAAAATACAGAAAAGCTAACTTTTGTTAAAAAAAACCTAGCTAACTTTTTTCTCAAATTAAGCCTTAGTTTAATTTTTTCTTATTTGCTTTTTTCTTTCTTTTTGGTTAGAAACTACAATATCTCACATTGAGAACCCCTTTCCGCTCTTTCTATCCCTTCAAATGGATCAGCTGGGATTAAGACACCCAACTGAGATGGAAAAAAGAAAGAAGGAAAGAAAGAAAGAAATAAGAAGAAAAGCAGCAGCCAAAACCAATCAATAGGGTAAGAAAAAACATAGAAAAAGAAGTTAGATGTTAAATCTTTTTTCTTCTTACTAGACTATACTTTATATGGTGATCTGTTGCTAACAAGTACCAGGACAACCCATCCTAATTTCAGCATGAAGATTACCAGCATATGTATGTAGTAGTTATGATATATTAGACGAAGTTTGCTTCTACATATATATATTTTGTCTTTCATGAAATTTAGTTTCATTTTTATTTCATATTTACTTGGCCTTGAAGAAAACCATTAAAAAAACCCTTGCAGAAGCGTTGGCAGCAGTGGAGCAATGAATAACACTCGAGACGTTGGAAAGATCTCAAGCTGCGACTACTTGAAGAAAATGGACAACGGTTGGGAATTCACCAACCAAACATCTAATTTCAACAATTTTGAAAAGAATCTTAACGGCTTCAATGGGAGCTTGATTGAAAGCGAGAGAATAACCAAGCTGTCCAACTTGGTCAGCAACTGGTCTATTGCGCTGCCAGAACCAGAAATCAATCATCAATTCGAACAACAACGATTGAGTTCTGTGGATTGGTCATCGCACTCCGACAATTTTCCCGTGAAGGAAACAGTCAGCAGTCCGACATCATACGGCAGAGAAATGAACAGAAATTTCGGTTCATTCTCGTGTTACGGTCATGAACTGAATGTGAAGGAGGAACATCATCGAGAGATTGACCCGTCAGGGGCATTACTTCGCCAATTCTTCAACCCCAATGGGATTGAATACCAACCGGGACTAAATAACTCGGTAGTGGGAGATAACAACAAATTGTTCTATGGAAATTATGGAATGCCAGACCTGCCGTCAAAAAGGGTTGGAGATGTTTTGTCTTTTAGTAGTTTTCTGAGCAAGCCATCGTCAATCGATATTCGTCCTTCTAAACCAGTTCTAAGATCACCAATTCTATCTGATCGCAAGAAGCAAGGAATCCAAGCTTCTTCCCGAGTAATTAATCCCTCTCTCTTTTCCTTAATCATTTTTTTTTTCCAATCTTCATTTACAAGTCAAAGTGGAAGTTGATTTGTTTCATCTTACTGGAATTAAGTTTCCGCCCCAAGCAGTGACAAGGAGCAATGCAAGAGGACATGGGATTACCAGTGAAGGAAAGAAAAAAAGGTCAGAAGAGAATCCAGTGACCGTCTTAAAGAAGCAAAAGCAGGAGAGCTCAACAGTCTCTTCTGCAAAGGTACGTACACAAATGAATACACAAATCTATAGCCTTTATATATATACATATATGACAACTAAAACCACAAGATCGTTGCCCAATAAAAATAATAATAATAATAATAATATTCTTGATAATAATTAATAGGTGCAGGTTCCAAAAGTCAAGCTTGCAGATAAAATCACAGCCCTTCAGCAAATCGTGTCACCTTTCGGGAAGGTTTGGAAAAAAAACACAAACCACTAAGACTTGTCCATTATCGTTTGTGCTATTTTATTAGATTAATTTATTGCTGTTAATGCTGTTGTAGTTAGCAGCAATAGTTATTCATAATATTATTTCCGTGGATCAAATTTTTTCAGACTGATACTGCATCCGTGCTGTGGGAAGCTATTGGCTGTATAAAGTTTCTACAGGAGCAAGTACAGGTAAGAGCTCGACAGTGACTTGGTAGTGTGTTGGGAACTATACTATCTGTTAACTATTTCCAAGGTTGAAGAGGTTGAAATTTTTCTCATCCCAGATTGCTAATTAAATACAAATGATTTTTTTTTTTTCATTTTAAACTATGACTTCAATATTAAACTAAGTTATAAATAACTAAAATTAAATGTTGTATATTATTAGTACTTAAAAAAAATTTAAGTCAAAATTTTATTCGTAGTACAATCACTTCAACCAAGACAGAGGTCCACCCTTAATTATTTTCATTACTATCATTATTAGTACTCCTAATTTGCATATATTATTGTGAAAAAAGAAGTTCATCAGTGATGATTATCCAATCAATGTTTACAAAAGTACTAAAATATGTAAGGTCTAAATTCATCGACTCCTCTACTATGCAATTTCATTTAGTGCGCGGGGTCGTCCCCACTAAATGAACGGTTGGGGTTAATGCACGCACTCAAAATTGCTTTCTTCATGGAAAAAAATAGTCTAGCACTTGGTTAATTACTTCTTTATCCTTTGATATACTTGTTTATTTATTTATTTTTTTTTTAACATCATTGTAATTGATTCCTTTTACATGCAGCTACTTAGCAACCCTTATATGAAGACTAATGCAAACAAGGTAAGAAGAGGATTATATAGGTGTATATATATATATATATACCCATGTCAGTCATATATTCTTGGCTGATCACCTAGCTAGCCTTCAAATTAATTGATATCTCCTTTGTATATATCAGAATCCATGGGGAAGCATTGACAGAAAGGATGGAGGAGATGTGGAGTTTGATCTCAAGAGCCGAGGTCTTTGTCTAGTTCCTATTTCATGCACCCCTCCAGTTTATCGCGAGAACACAGGGTCAGACTTCTGGACACCAACAACCTATAGAGGGTGCTTATATAGATGAAATAAGTTTCTTCATACCTTTCACGGTCATCTACATATATCTATATATATATTTATATATAGATGTAATAATTAACTTGGCCGAGAGAAAAGGCTGGTGGCTCTAAATTCATATTTGCCTCTCCGCCATGTAACTGCTTTTGTCATTAAGTGATATTAGTGCTGTCAACTCGCAATCTTGACCTTGTGAGGTCCTCTTAAGGGTGTAATGCACACAAACCCATTAACTAATAAATGAGAATAAAAAAAATCATAAATTTATGGGATGGATAGAGGGAGACTAGGAGGGTACTTTCAAAATCTTCTGTTATTTTTTTTATTTTTTTATTTTTTATTAAAGAAGGACCAAGCATACCAGCTATTACTAATAACCTTCACTTGTTAGCAAGGAAAATTATAATTATATCTGAACAAAGCTTAATTCAACGTCTTGCTTGGATCCTACAAGTGGGATCTCTCCTCAAAATTTATTTATTTATTTTTTTGCTTCCATCCTATAAAATTTAATTTTTTTTCTTCTAATCAAATTTCTGTGCACTGCTTGGGATTTTGTGATATTTTGTGCACCACTTGTGATTTGACTGTGCAGTACTCGTGACCTTGTTAAAATATAAGCAGCACACATTTATATTAAACAAAATTTCAAGGTTTCTTATTAAAGTATCATTTGATGTATTAAAAAATAAAAAAAAATTTTAAAATTTTTAAAAATTATTTATTTTTATCTTATTACGCGAATTACAAATTTACAACTTATCTCACTTTTTCTCATTTTATCTCACTTTTTATCACTCTAATTACACCCTAAAATTTATAATATTTGGTATTTTATTTAATATAAAAGATCAATAATGCAAGATAAATAAGTTATACATGCTAGGACTAATTACAAGTCAAATTATCCGTGAGTTATTTAAATTCCATTCAAACTTGATTGTTAAGCTAATAATAAAGCTAACTTGGAGCTTTATTTTTGATTAGTTAAAAATTTGAACCAAGCTCACTCTTATAATGACTCAACATGAAAGTTGGTGTCTTGGCTAGAAATAATATATACATTTAGAATTTTTCGTTCGATAGGACGTCATTTTGGTTCCTCCCCAAACAAAACCCTCTTCGAACACTAGAGACAAAAATAGCGTGGCTGCGGAGCTTTGGAGATTGGACGAGTCACCCCCGACAGGTAACAACGAGTGCTCTTCCAAAATCAAACCCTAGCTTGGATATTTCTCTTTATATATATATGACATTTTGTGTACGTAGGTGAAACTATAAGAAATTTTATATAAGTCCCATAGCATCAACGCTTTGATGGGATGTGATATTTCTATGTAGCTTCAATATGATATTTTTTTTCATTTTTCGCAAGTGATAATGAGGAAAAGATGTTCATGTTTTTGTTTGATAAAAAAACAATAAAGGTATATACACTTATAGATGATTAATGCTTTCTTCCCTTGTAATTTCAGCTGTTAATATTGTAATTCTGCGGATGTTTAGTAATACAGGTTTGTATTTCTGTTTTTATCATTTGTTGAAATTAAAATCATTATCATCTGTCACTTTAATTTTTTTACTGGATGAGAAGTATCTGCTTATTTTTATTTTACAAGTAAGCTGGTCATATATATATATATATATATTTAGTTTAATTTTTATTTTTTGAAGCTTTGTAAAGTGAAACCATTTGCAAGTCAAGTTCAACTCAACGCAAAAGATTGAACTCGTATTTTCGCACTCCAACTAAATTATTTATATATGAGCTGCGCCTGAATTAATTAAATCTTGACTCGATAAGTTTGATTATTCTATTCTTAATACATTATTTTTTACAAAAAAAATTATAAATAAACTTAATATATTTAAAAAATAACTAATATCCCACATATATAACCTTGACATATGTTTGTATAAATAAAATATTAATTTGAAAAAGAAAAATTAATAAACACATGAAAAGAGCATGAGATACAGGCCATACTATGTTAATAATTTCCCAACCAAAAATAAAAAATAAAAAATAAAAATAAAAGATTCCAAACAAGAAAAGGGGAAGCCTCCGTTATAACTTTGTGGTCGAACATGTACGGCATCTGAATGTCTCCATGCCTGTTTGAATCTAATGTCTAAATCACGTGTCGGTAAATTACCAAAAAAAAAAAAAAAAAATCACGTGTCGGTACGTAACTTTTTACTTTCCACGTGCGATTGCAAATAGCCAGATATTAAATATGTTTAGATTATTAGATAACGAGAAATGCATATTAGTGATTCCAAATTAATTATAACCAGTTAATTTTGGATTAATCCAATTAAAGGAGTTTGGAGTGAAAAAAGTAATAAAATTTAATAAAAATTGTGGATTCATAGTTCATACAATAAGATAAAAAATGAATAATTTTTACAAATTTTTATTATTTTTCAGCGATTTTCAAAACTCTAAATGGAGTTTAAGCAACTAAACTTGTCCAAACCACACAATTTTCTGTTTTTTTTTATTTTTTATTTTTTATACTTCAGG
>JAVXUM010000029.1:409674-422484 GCA_035590655.1 Pouteria glomerata
AAAATTAATTCGTCTTTTTTTTTTTATTGTAAATAAAAAATTTAAATTTTATAATCTCGTAATTCATATTTATAGAAATTTATAAAATTTTATTTTATTTTATTAGAGCTTAAATGCAACCATAGAAGAATAATAAATAACCCAAAAAAGAAAACCTTATCTGAATATTTATAATAATAACAATTTAAATTAGGGAACAATGAATCATGATTGCAATCAAACTAATATCAAATTTTGATAATTATTAACAAATTTGGAATATAATTAATTTTTATTAATTATTTATGAATTAATATAATAATAATAAGTGAGACAGGCATTGTACAAGTTGAAGTTTTAAAATAATTAATATTAAATCATTGACAAACCTTAATGAAAGCAGGGGGAAAAATGTCATTTCATATTGTACCTTTGTGATTTGGGGTGTTAAATTTTGAAACAAAACAAAATAAAACAAAAATAAATAAATTTTGAGTTGTTAAGATGGCATTACACCCATCGCTGGGTAGTTTAGTGGATGGGGATTGAGCTTAGGGCTTGGGTGATATATCCAGGTCATGAGTTCGATTTGCCGATTGGACGCCCAGGTTTCAAGTGGGGGCCGCTGGTGATGGGGTCCTGGCGCTTAAGCTTTCCCCCGGGGTTTACCCAGTGCACACCCGAAGGGTAGTGGCTGCGAGCTCCTCGTTACCAAAAAAAAAAAAAAATGGCATTATTTTGTATTTGTATTTTTTGTTTTTTGTTTCTATTTTGTATATGTTTTATATTTTTCTATTTTGCATTATTTTGTATATGTTTTATATTTTTAAAATCTCAAAATAAAAGAAATAGAAAATATATTTGGTTTAATATTTTTTATTTTTCATATTTATAATTTTTTTATTTTAAGTCAAAAATACTTAAAATGACTTTTTGCAGCTTTGCATTTCATATACAAACTCATGTTTTATTTTTTAAAACATGTTTTGAAAACATGAGTAACCTAATAAGTTTTAAGTGGTTTTTCTTATTTCAAAAATTCAGAATTAATAATTAACTTAAAATAGATATATCAAATGGTACCTAAATATTTGGTATATTTTTCAAAAGGTGCAAGAAATTTGAAAAAAAAAAAAAAAGAGAGAGAGAGAAAAGGTTAAAAAAGTTAATAAAAGTTAAAAATTTTTTGCATGAAAAAGTTACAAAAAAAAAATTAAAAAAGTAGAAAATTTTTTACCAAATTTGACTGTCTAAAATTTAACTAAAAATGTCAAATCTAAACAGTCGACAGGGTAAAATAACATATCTTCTCTAATATTTCATTATTCCAAATATTAAAATAATTTACCATCAAAGTGAACACTTACGAAGTAATCCTTAACATGAATAACAAAGACAAATTTTGCTCCTAATATAAAATATGCGAGTTTTGGACTCTTTCACGTATCGTTTCCTTCTTTATTTGCGGGCCACTATTTCATGAGGTTGGTGGAATTCTAATATTTTACATTAAAGTTGTACTACAACTTGCAAGATTTGATGCTGCTCAATTTTATTTTTTTTTTTCTTGAGAGTGGATGATAATAACGATGATAATAATAAATAACTATAGTAATGGCACATACAAAGACTCGAGGAACAAAAACTAAAATTTCTATTATACGTAAATTTAATGACAAGTAATATATATAATGTATTTTTTTTCATTTAAACATACTAATCATCATGTACTACAGCAGAACTGGCAATGGCCGGCCGCTTAAAGCGGTCGGCAAAGATATCCAAGCGGTCGTCTTTAATTTTTTTCGACCGCCCACGACAGCTTAAAGGTGGTCGATTTTGGTGGGGTCGAGATAGATTATAGACGACCGCTTCAGGCGGTCGGCGATATTGACGACCGCGATACACGGTCGTCTAATTGGTGGTCAAGTGTTGCAGACGAACTCAAAAACGACCGCCTCGTGGCGGTCGGCAATGGCCCAAGCGGTCGGCTATTGGTGTGCTGCCTAATGTTCAGCCTTTCTTGGCCGCCTCTTGGCGGTCGCCTAATGGCAGTGATCTTTTACCAACCGCTTCTAGGCGGTCGGCTATTACTTTGTTCATTTTTTTTCTTTACCTGATATACATGACATGGTCAACAACTATCAACTCCAGTACAGAGCAGGGAGAGTTTCAATATGCTAAAGAGGAGAGAACAAAAAGCAAGCAATGAAAGAGAAACTTCAACCCAAAATCAAAAACAGCGGATCAAATACAGAAACTTCAACCCAAAATCAAAAACAAGGGATCAAATACAGATTCAAAAGAAAAGCTTTTCAAACAAGTTCTAATCCAGTATGAAAAGCTTAAATCACTTGTTTTGATAATAAAATCAAGTAGGAATTAGGAAAACCTTCAGATTGATAAAATTTGTGGTTAGATAATGAATAAAATGATGTTGTAGATTTGAGCACTTGCTTGAATAGAAGGCAAAAATGGATATGTACCCCCAAAGAGCTACGAAAAGTAGCTTCTTCTATTGAAGCAACAAACAAGTCAGAAAGGGATGTTTGTCATCCTTGTTCCATTAGTAAAGTGTTAATGCCACAACGTGCACCCAAGTGAGAAAAGAATATCTCAGGGATATGAGTGCTACTTTCTACATAATTTTCTCAGAAATCATATAATGACTTAAAATCACAGATTACCGAGATTCACCGAGTCACCAAACATTTCTTCAGTAAAAAATAAAAAATATAGCAATAGATAAATTCACTCCCAAGAAGTTTTAAGAGCACACAGTGGGAGAATAGATAAATCACGGTGGTTCTCCTGCTCAAAGAGCCAACCTATGCAGGAAATTAACAAAATTAATCAGCAACAAAGAGTCACCAAAGAGTCATTCCGGGGCTTGGCACTTGATGGCTTAGAATCATCATGCTTAATTTGCTTCAAAGCAATCTGTGGTAAAAGAAATGATTATTTAGCTCCCTTTTCTTTCTCAATAATATATTTATAACTTCAGCAATCAGTAATATACATGATAGAACCAGTAAAGACATGGAAACTCCACAACAAACGGAAGTAACAATTTTTTAACCGGTCCAAAAAGAATATACCTTGAAGGCCCTGGAGAAATAATCAGACACAGTTGAGATGCGACCTTCTTTTGCTAAAACAGATCCAACAATACCTGAAGGCAGTCGAATGGAAACTTTGTTAATCAGACCAACATTTATTATAAAGTCCATAGTCAATTGGTATTTTTAAACCAAGGTGCAAACAATAGGACTTTCGACCACTAAAATAAGCAGTGTTATAGTAGTTAGAACTTATCGAGTTGCTCTCACAATAAAGGTCCCTAGCTCAAGCCAACATTTTCTTATAGTTTCACCAGCATCAGTAGCTGAACACTGCAGGTCAAGGCAATGGCTTAAGAACCTAATGCCAGAGTTTGACTCTTCCAAATTAAGGTTATGGCACATCAGTACGAACTAGTCTTGACGCAAACAAGATCTATAATGTGAAAACATAAAAGTTGGGGAAAATCAAGTAAAATGTTAAAAAAGAAAATAATAAATTATATTTTGATTTTGGATGCACAAAATTTCTGCCATTTTTTCCCCCAAAAAAGGAATAACTATTTTCAAGTCTCTTTATTAATTGAATACAACTCAGGCAACAGGAGTATGAGTATCCCCTCATTCAAAGTACTGAACCATAAATCACTCCCCAGACTACTCCATACTACTGCCATGAGAATAAGAACAAGGATAACAGGACAGGGAAATATTAAATTTGAAATGCCACATCCACAGGCAAGATCACCAATAAAGCAATTCTAACAATTGTAACCAACCAAAACCCAAGACCAAGGAGAATTAACCTACCTAAATATCCAGTAAACCAAACCAGAAACAGAGTGAAATAGTAAAAACTCTTCTATTGGATGCCACGCTGAACAATTTTGTTCTCCCCGAACAAAAATCAACAATTTGATTCTCCCTGGATTTACTAGTTCCAAACAAAGCTAGGGTTTATCAAAAACCCCATCTTTGAGGGGGAAAAAACACTATATCTAGCAAAAGGTCATATTAAATTTAGAAAGCTAGGCAATCACAGCCACCACATGCATACAATACACACATATAGCCACGTCTACACATGCACAGGCCCATATATGTACACATTACGAATCTACGAGGACTGACCTGCAACCCTTTTTCAAACTCGTCGGGGAAGCTTCTAGCGCCGGAAACACAAAGGCACAGTTCTTGTGGCTGCCGTGAGAGAGTGAGAGAAAATGAGTGAGAAAAAGAGAAATCGAGAGAGAGAGAATGAGTGAGAAAGAGAAAGAGAAAGAGAGACTAATGGCCTTGACCTGTAAGTGATCGGCTCGCAGGTGCCAGTCGCCGGAGAAGCAAAGGGTTCCGAACAAAAGAAGGTCCGTCGATCGTCCCACAGACTGCAAGAGATACAGTGAGGGAGCGACTTTGGTGATCTCAGATTTTTGGGGAAAGGCGCGGGAGAGGGGTTTTGGTGGGAAACAATTAGGGGGTGGCCGGCCGCTGGGAGGCAGTCGCCGTTTGCTCGAAGCGGTCGTGGTAGGCTCGATTAGTCGGCCGCCCGTTGGCGGTCGTCCGCATCCTGGGTCGTGCTTGCCATCATCTGTAGTAGTGTTACGTTTTTAGAAGATAAAAAATGCATTTTGTCCAGTTAAACTAATTAACAAACTAGTTTTACTTAAATTTATTAAAAATTACGTTTTGATAATGCATTTTTAATTTAAATAAAAATATTTTTTAAAAATATTTTTCTATTAACAGTCGGCCTTTGAATAATTTATCCCATAAAACACTTCCTTAAAAATATTTTACTTTAAAAGGGGAACAAAAAATTCTCACATGTCTATTGATGCCGGATAAGTGCTCCAAACACATTCATCCCTTGTCATTAATTTAATATTGTTCGACAGCAAAAATTATCACCGAGCGTGATCACTACGTCCATTGAAAAGTCAAAAATTCAAATCTGCAAGACAAAGCAAATTAGAAGAATCGGCCACGGAGAGTCTCAATCAAATCTTCTCTGATAATTAAGTTAGTTCTTGTTTGAAAGAAAAATGAAAGAAAGAAACAGGTAATTCAGTGGGAAATAGTGAATATACCTGGATTTATCACCAATTGTTGTATTTATAATAAAAAGGATGTAATAAAATAATGTTATCCATTCAAAAAAAGGTAATCATTCTTTTCCTATTTGACTGTTTGGCACAAGCATTCATTTCTCTTTGCATTTAATACCGGTCATATAGTATTAAATAAGGGTAAAAGTAGAATGGGCTTTGGAAGCTTATTCAGACAAAGGATGTCCAAATGTCACATCACATTGCCACACGTATAAGAAAAAAGTAATGAGATAAAGATTTCTTATTGTAAATGAACTAAAATATTATAAATGAACTGGATTTATTATTTCGTGCTATCATTATGTGTGGGGCCCAAAATTGTGGTCAGTTAGGCGTTAAGTTACTTTCTCTTCTACTCAGCATACTATTTTACTCGGCAATCTCACTTTGAAATTCTGTCATGTGTCTCTTTGGATGATTTTCACGTATTACGATACTTTTTGTACCAACAAATATATATATATATATCTTTATTAATTAATTCTAAAAATACTTCTGGATGGCTGAAGTGTTTTCAACTTAGATCACGCTAAAAAATTAATATGGCCAGTGTCAGGTTGGCCACTTAATATAAACTATTAGTTAATAGAATATGATACTCAATGAATCAAGGCTAGACAACCTAAATATGACAAATGAATAAGAAAGCTTAATTGCTGTGATGATCAAACCAAGACCATGTTAAGGTTGAAGAAATCAGAAAATCAATTTAATAAATAAAAGAACCCGGTGTCTGTTTTCAATTCTCTACTAACAGTGAAAAAGAGTTACTCTCTTGCATGTTTCATGTGTTGTCTTGTCTTTTTGAGTTTGTCTTGTTATAAAAATAATTTTAAGGGGGAATATATAGACATATATATATATATATGTATGTATGTACGTATATGAGGCAATTGTACCATAGAGCTGCATTAATTAATTATTGTTAGAATGTACGTACATATAAAATATATTACGGACCAACTTTTATCAGATCAGCAATTTAATAAATTGGCCAGTATTGTTTGCCATATCAGCAAGTTTTGGATTTTTCTGTGCAAGCATTATTAGCATTGTTTCAATATATATATATATATATAAGAATTTCGGGGATGCTTTTCCCTACTAGTTCAAAACTATTTGGTAAAGTCATATTGTTTATATTATGCCTATAAGCTTCACTCCAAAGATGAAATTATTTTAAATTATCTTTAATCATATATTCCTTAAAAATTTTAAACTCTGAAAATCGATGATCCAGAATTTTATTTTTATTAGAATAATTTATTCTAGCATCATTCTAATTTGTGATAATTTTTTAAATTTCAAATATTTTGAAACTTTTGGGCATTGCATATATTTTATACTTTTGATAGAACTTCGTATATAAATATATACCTATATATATATATATATATATTCATAGGATAATATGTAATTCAATAATGTATGAGATTAGGTATAATATTATGAGATTAATATAGATATATATATTTTGGATGAGATTATCTATACGATGTTTTATTCATTGTTTTTCTTCCAAACATATATTGAAGTGTGGGATAAAAAAAAAAAAAAAAAAAAAAAAGAAAGAAAGAAAGAAAGAAAGAAAAGGTAGTTTGCGGTTCTCCTAAAGACAAATGAATTTGATTATTCTTTGGAATTAATCCATGCGTGCATATATAAATAATATTTGATTAATTTTAAAAATTAATACCATGTGTATATGTGTATACCATATGTAATCTGATCCTAACTATTTTGACTCTAACCCACGTTGCCTAAAATGTGGTCACTGAGTCGAGGCAGGTTGACTTGAGGTTAAAGCTAGAAAAATCTTACTTTAACCTTAATCCATTGACGTTATATATTTTTTAATATTTTTAATATATTATTTATAATATATATAAATTTAAGTTAAAATAAGATAATATTCTAGTTATATTTAATTTAATAATAAATAATTTCAATTTAAAAAATTCTTAAAATGCTATTTACAAATAAAAGAGTATTTCTAGATAAATAAATTTTATTAATAAATGAACAATTAAATTTGAGTTACCTTGGCAAATAAAATTGAAAATAACAAGTTTATATGTGATGATAGAGTAAATATTTAAGTGTATAACTTCATTTTTTATACATTTATTTAGATTAACACCTATAAATATGATTGTTATTTATAAATATTATTCTATTTATAATAAATATTTATATGTACGTATAAAGTTTAAATAGTTTTCTAATAGTTGCTTTAGTGTGAGGAGAAGGGGGATGGGGGCAGGGAAAGAGAGAGTAATTAAATATATATATATATATATATGACGATCACATGCTGAGAAGAATAATATAAACGGTATTTTCTTTATAGAGAGTAAGACTAATTTTAAGATTTGAACCCTTAACACCCAAAATAGTAATATAACAACCTTACAACTATTTTAAAGTCACCTCTATTTTTTTTTTTATTGCAAAGTCGCCTCTTTAATTTTCCAAATTTAAAAAAAAATATATTAATTTATAAATTAACCCAACATTTTAATCAAGTTCTCAATAAATTAACGTCAACTTCTAACTAATTTTAGCAAATATATTAATATTCCAAAAATTCGCTAGCTAGTTTTAATAATTCATTCAAAACTTTCCATCCACATTTTGGAAATCACAAATTTCACCATTTATCGAAAAGAAAATTCAGAAATAGTTCAACGATATTCGATCATGAAACTTCACAATCCACCTTCTATATAGAGAGTCCATATACAAAAAGCCATTCATTCGCAACAACCCCTTATTAAATGTCCACATTCAACCACAATTCTCAAATTCATCAAAAGTATTCTAAAATAATTTTAACACATAATATTCTACCAATAAATTAAGGTCCAACACATTCAAAATTCAACACAATGTCCATTCGAATATTAAACATAATTAAAAATCCATTCAAACACCACTTTGCAACCATCCCACCTCATCCACAACCACCATAGTCCCACCTTTTTCCCCAACTGTTACCCATATCATACCCTAGGCGAAACAATGCACCCGTCCTTGATTAGGTTAGAGAGAGAGAGAATAAGGATGAAAAAATAGATCAATTTAGATTTGGAAAAAGGATATTAGCATTTAAAAAAAAAAAAAAAAAAATTCTTGCACTCCTTTACGAGTGGATACTTTCTCTCATAATGGAGTGTTGTAAATTTTTTTTAAAAGACCTAATATTATCACCCTTTATATTTTGACGGTTTAAGGTAATCACTAATTTGATCATAATGTATACAGCGGTTGCTCTTGTTTGAGGATAGCGAAGGTCAACCATACTTAATGACCGCCGAAAGTGATTTCTATGACGTGCTTTATAGATTGTCACCAACAGCCACCCTTGTCCCGAAGTCACCAAAAGCCCCAATCTTAATAGTGAACAAAATATAATTAATCTTCCAACATCCCATGAGGCTTAACAAAACAATGCAACCGTCCAAATTAATACGACCCAAAAAAAAAAAAAAAAGGCAATTGGCACATCATTAACGTTATGTCTTGATCTAAGGTTTGTCGAGGAAAAAAAAAAAAAGAAAGAAAGAACAAAGATTTAAAATTTCTTTTCTTCTTTAGATTCTGATTAAAAATGGAAGAAAAAATGCATGTAATTTATATATATATAAGATTTTAGATTTTTTTCATATTTTTTTCCCGCAAAAATTTCACTCCAAACATGCCCAATGGAAATGTGATTCTCCACCTATGACCGCCGGAACCACACCCAGGGATGGAGCATACACCTTCATATTCTCGAAGAATATAGGAAATAATTTTGCATGCATTTGATCAGTACTCAATTGAGTGTTACTTTACTTGTAAAAACATGTTATCTTGTGCATGATTATATATATGGGTATATTATATACTAAACCTTTATATATATATATATATATATAGATATCACATGTTCAGATGTTATCTTTTGATCCAGCGACTCAAAGTTTAGAATATAGTCAAGAAATGAAGAATTGGCCTAGCTATCTGTCATGAAACAGCCCTACATTTTCTAGTTCTACGTAATTATATATAAACATAGCCATATACGACAAAAAAAAAAAAAAAAAAAAACAATGTTAAGAAATACATTGAGGTGATTTCATATTCAAAGTACCTTTCGATCAAAGATCCATAAGTACTAACGAGAACTGCATATATTGGTTTCCTGACAAATTTCAAAATTTCCGTCTTCCGCTATTTTTCTGATAATTTAAGGGAAAAAAATAAGAAAAAACATTAACAGTACTACTTAAAAACATCATCCTGTCTACTGAAGCTATAAGCTAGCTGACTACAAGAGATTCTCGCTTCCTGTTGCCTTTGCTGCATATTGAAGATTCCGCCGTGCTGAAAAGATCTACTGAAATCAGGAGACGACGCGTATGGGAAGCTGACTTTATGAACAAAGAAACAAAGCTTCTCCTAACCACCTGTGACTTCCTACAAAACAAACATTATATATAAATATATATATATATATATTAGCAACATATAAGATATTTAGTGTGATAAAAAGTGAAATAAAATGAGACAATCTGTGAGTTCGTAATACGTGTAATAAGATAAATTTTTAAAATTTTTAAAAATTTTTAAAATTTTTTAAAAATTTTCTGCAAACCAAATACCTTTAATTAGCAATTAGCAAGAAATGAAAGAATTAGTGTGCGTAATTGCAGTGTTTGAACGTACATGCAGTACACATACATATATATATATATATAGGTACGTACATCAACATGACTATTACATATGATGGTAACTATACATATCAGACGGTTCCAACATCGCAATAATGGCCAAAAGGAGTTTCCGTACGTATAGACTTGAATGTAATCATACAATGCATCACGAGACTGGAAGTGGCCCATATGAGAATCGTACCTTTTGAAACAACTCAATGTGAACAAAATTAGACAAATTAATAATAAGCACAAAATGTGAAATGGCAAAATTTTTGAGGGCATTAACGTTTCTTTCTACGATCGCAGAAAATATTATGTTGCACTATTTATTTAACTAGTCAAAATGAGAGAATAAATCTTATATTTATTCTTAAACGTTTAAGATATTAAAAAATATGACAATTTTATCATTTATGTTATAATTTATTAGTTGAATTAACTTTTTTGAATGAATCTAATGCATAGAATTATTAATATTTTTAATTAGCTGATAGTAAAATTTAATCTTAGGATTGATATATACTATGTTAAGTCAAAATCTAACTTGAGAAATTAAATTTTTAAAATAAATGGCATATTAACTTCGAATGTGAGGAAAACAAGAATATATCGTGTACTTCACTTGATGAGTCACTTATTCTCTCACCTTATGATTTCGGACGGACCACCAATATAAATACAAGCATACCTGACAATTAAGACTCATAAAGCTATTAAAGCTATTTTCGAAGCTTATTATACCTATATCTACAATATTTATAGTATGTGGGATGAATTTATAATTTATAATTGAAGGAATAAATTAAAATTTTAAAATAAATAAAGATAAAAATAAAAAGATAATAGGATAAAAGTTTAATAATAAAATAAAAATAAAATTTAAAAAAGTGTATATAATTTTTTTAAATCAAGGATAATTATTTTCACTAAATTTTTGTTCGCATAAATGTCGTAAATTCGACACTCGTGAGTTGCAACGCAGAAAGATAAATACACTTGCCAAATTTTAAAAACAAATAATTGTAAATGTTAAATCAAAATAGTAGAAGCGAGGATAGGGAAAAGCACGTGCAGCGGCAGTCATGCCTGCACCCGAACAAAAGAGAAACATTTTGTACTGGCTCGCTCATGACCGCTGCCCAACAGGACAGACAAACTCATTAAATAAATATACACAAAACCCAATGATAAAGTACTTTAAAAAAAAAAAAAAAATCAGTTTA
Organism: Pouteria glomerata; assembly: GCA_035590655.1. NCBI lineage: Eukaryota > Viridiplantae > Streptophyta > Magnoliopsida > Ericales > Sapotaceae > Pouteria > Pouteria glomerata. The sequence goes on from JAVXUM010000029.1 coordinate 420,747, forward strand.
TCACGAAGTGTTAAAAAAGTTAAAAGGTGGATGACTATAGTTTAAACTTATAATTTTATACGACAAAAAGGTCCATTTGATTGCCCAAAAGAAAAAAATATATAAATTTTAGAAATTTTTGTTCAATTGTACGTTTGGTAATTTTTTAATTTTAATAATTTTTTGCTTAAAAATTTTTTAAAAATTCGTTAATATTTTATTAAACAATCAAAATATGCTGAATTTTTTTAATTTTTATCAAATAACTAAAAATTATTAAATATTACTAAAATTTATCAAAAATTTCAAATTTTGACTAAGCATATAAAAAAATTTCAATTACTAAAAATTATTAAAAGATTTATTTTTTTATTAACTAAACGTAGACTAAAATAATTTGATTATTACTTCAAGATTATCATTTGCGCTAATAATTAAATTTAATAGAAATTTAAAAAAAAAAAAAAGCAGAAAAATAGTGCTAATGTATATGCCAAAAAAATTCAGGAGCTTTCAACTAGAAAAAAAAACTGTTAAATCAGGCTCCAAATGTCGTAACAAAATCACTAACCTACGTACCTGTACTTTTTTAGTGACCTTTTTTTTTTCTCAACAGCTCATCTCTCTTCAGTGAAAACTTCCCCCTCCAAAAGTTTGACTTTTGGGATCAGCAGCAGCACAAGTGTTTGGTCCTGAATCCAATGAGCCCAAATGATCAGTTTGCCGCGGCTGCGAAGAATATCCACCACCACCAAGAAAGTCTCTTGTCAGCCTGTCAGCGATTCCAACACTCACAGACACGGGGGTGTGGTCCAACTTTGGCTGAAGAACCTGCAAGTTGTCAAAACCTTGGCTCTGGAGTTGCTGTTCTTGTTCATGTCCACCATATGGAATGAGTACACCTCCAAAAATGTTGGAACTCCCACCACCTCCACCACCAGCAGCAAAAGAATTCATCAAACCCTGAAGATGGGTTTGGTTGTTTTCCCCGTGAAACCCACTACCAGGGGAAGAAGAACTCCCGAAACCCCTCAGCAGAGTTGCACTGCTCTTGCTGGTGACCGAACCCATTTGAGCAGCCTTTTGGAGCAGCGCGGTTGCAGACATATGCGAGTAACTACCCGCATTCTGGTTCTGAACCGACGACGAACCATAGAGTGAAGCGATAGCAGAAGAAGAAGAAGAAGTGAGTTGATTTGCCATAATGTTGTCAGTACTAGGTTGTCCACGTCCATTGTTGAACTGATTCGAAACCAGAAAGCTCGATAGGTTGGGATTGTTTTGAAGTTGCATTAGTCCATGGAAATTAGGCTTTGCTAACATATGTTGATGGTGATTGTCTTCCTGATGATAATCTTGATGGGTTGAATTATCCGGGATGAAGAAAGCTGGCATGGATTGTGGGGCTCGGAATGCTGATGGGGGATTATTAGGTGCAATGAGGTTGTGATCAAATTCATGAGTAGCGGCAGTACTAGTCCTGCTGGATTGTTGGCTGTGATCTTGATGATGATGATGGTGGTGGTGATGAATTGAGGACATCTGAGGAGGACCCACTGGAGGTAAACCCAAGCTCATGTTGTTGTTGTTGTTGCTGCTGCTATTACTTCCATATAAATGACTCCCAATGGTACTCAGGGTTGGTGGTGGATGTCTTGCACTCTCCTGAGCAAGTGCATCACAGAAAGCCCTGTGAGTGATAAAACTGTCCCGCCTGCAAAAAAAAAAAAAAGAGATTTATCTAATATTTATATATATA
>JAVXUM010000029.1:479803-490731 GCA_035590655.1 Pouteria glomerata
ACCCCACAAGCCAGTTACAAAAACAAAACTAATATTAATTGCAAACAATTTTCTTAAGAGCAGATGGCATGCGATTTCTGATGCCTGATTTAGACAGTGTGTAATGCTTTTATCACACTTCAATAAACTGCACTTTTTAGCCGCTTGCTTGAATGTTAATGATGAGCAACTAATTTTAATGCCAGAGTAATGTACAAATATTAATGCATATGGTACATATGATTCAGTGAATGCCATGGCCAATGGCAAAGCTACTGTGGGGCTAGGAGGGGCCATCTTCGGGTTTTGGAAAATGTCATCCGTATATATAAATAGCTCAAGTATATATAAATTTTAAATATGGTCGAAATTTTTGAAAATTTAACTGATTGTATTATATATATTAATTTTTTTTTGTATTTATAAAATATAATTTATAATATTAGTTATAATTTTTTCTTGGCCCCTCCAGACCCAAAATCCGGATCTTGTCCCTGGCTCTACCATTATCACTTCCCTCACCAAAATAGTTAAAAAGAAAAAATTCTTAACTTTATATTTTTAGTTTTCTTGTATTTGTTATCAAAATTTTGAAAATCAGAAACAAAACATGTTTGGTGATGTTTTGTTGTCATAATTTTTAAGACAATTTTAGAAAATTTTAAAAATACAAAAAATGTATTTTTACTTGTTTTCAAAATTGTTTTTCCTTTTTGTCACTCATCACTATAAAACCAGCATCGCTCCATACTATAATAAAAAAAATATATTTTTTTTCATTCTTAGCCTATATTTTACTCTATGATTTTCTAAATGTTAAAAAAAATATATATCATGATGTTTCTAATCAGCATAGGAATTTTTGGCCTAACTTAAAGTAAGATTATAAAATGATTGTTTTGTCTTTAAGTTATGTTTGTTTTGGTAGATTTGATGATGTAGGATAAGTAATATTATGAGATAATATATAGAATTGAATAAAAGATGGAATTAATTTTTTATGTAAAATTATTTTTTTAGCGTTTGGTTGGTGGGATATAAAGTGGGATAAAAGATGTGATTTAGGCTTAGTTTGGGAAGCCAGCTACTCAGCTTTTTTGTGTTTGGGAAGGAAAAAAAAACTAGCTTTTTAGTAGCTAGCTTTTTTTGGGAGGTATAATTTGATAGTTTTGCCATTTATAGTTTAAAAGAAATTTAAAATGTAAGATGGTAAGTTTAGTCATTGTAGAAAAAAAGATAAAAAACAAACTGAGTAGCTGACTAAAAAAAAGTCAGCTTCCCAAACGGGGCTGACTAAAAAAAAGTCAGCTTCCCAAACGGAGCCTTTATATGTGATATGACAGAAAATAATTTTGAACGTTTAGATCTTGGTGGGAAACAAATCCGGAGATAGGAGATTAATAATCCTACATTTACCCCTGGATAACACATCCAACAAAACACCAGATTAAATGTAAAATCAATGGGTCCCACGACATGACAGTCCTGCAACCAAAAATAAAAAACAAACGTAGGACAAGTTGGGCCTCATGGCATGACAGTCCAATCCAACGTGTTTCATTCAGAAAATAAATATAGCCTTAGTGCTTATTTTTGGCCTAGATTTGTATTTTGAGAATCCTAAAAGATTTAAAAGTATTTATTAACAAGTTTTCTATCATTTTAACATGTATTGGACTATCCAAATTTTTGGTACGAGGAAGTTCGTAACCTTTACTCGAAAGTGCGCACTGAGTAAAGTTCGTTGGACTATCCAAACTTAATTCATGAAATTATTGTTTTACTTGTTGGTTCATTATTTCTGTAAATTGATTTTTTTTTTTAGGTTTTTTAAAAGGTTAAAAATAGTTAAAAAAAAATTTCAACATGATTCAAAGTCAAACTGAAAATGACCGCATTTAATTTTTAGCACGGCAACATTGATTTGATACTGAAAATGACTTACTAACTACCAAAATTAAATCAACCGTGCAAATAAAATGTTAAAATAGCTTAATTATGCAAAAAAATGGTTGAAAGTTAAAAAATATTTATTATAAGAAAAATTTATAGAAAAAAAAAAAAGGTCATACCCTGACCTTAGGGGCCCCCACTACTCCTGCCCTGGAACAACATGAGGGAGGTAAATCGCGGGATGTGCATCGACTGACCAGGGGCTGAGAGTTTACTACTTAACCATCCGTGCAAGAGGCGAGTCTCCGAGGAGATTCGAACCCGTGTGGCTGGGTAGGGGGTCTCCCCCCCTCCCAGTCTTTGCCAGCCGACCTATGCCCCGGGGGCAAGAAAAATTTATAGAAGAACTTAGGAGAAGTGGCACAGAGGAGGAGCGTGGAGAAGATGTGGAGAGGGAGGGAGGGCTAGCTAAAGTCGCAATGGAAGCTCCACGAGAGAGAGAGAGAGATCAGCAAGTGACAAACGAAAAAAAGGGTTTCTGGTTTTTGAAAAGGAAAGAAGAATGCAATATAACGTTGTAGTTTTAGCTTGAACAGAAAACGCACCATTATGTTACATTTTTAATTTAAGAAGGAAACACCAGATAAAGTTGTATTTTTAGGCTGATAAGTTAAATACACAAAATGAAGTTGCGTTTCTAGAGAATTTGAGTTGCGTTTTCACGAAGAATACAATGAGAATTAAATTTTTTTTTTTTTCCCACTCACTATACTTGGTCAATTAATTTAATAATTAACAGCAAAAGGTAAAGGGCATGAACCCTGCCAACCCCTGTATCCATTGGTGCCTTCAACTCAACTTACATGGACTTGGATCATATAAGTGTGGAATATGACAATGAGCCAAGGCGTAAGACTTTCCTAAATCCTAATTTTAAAATATCTGAGATATATATCCAACAATTAAATATGAATAAGTAAATACATCACAAACATTTAAATATATTATATACATTTATGATTATATTAACATGAGATATAATTATTATTAAAAAATGTATTCGAAATTTGATCAAATTTAGAGAAAATTTTTGTTTACAATACCATTAAAGTTACATTAATCATTCTTCAAATATTCTCAAAAATTAGAAGATATGAATTTTAATTTCGGTATTAGAGTAATGTACATATCACATACCTTACCCTTGTCATTCCATCTACCCCAAATATACATATTATTTAGCAGCTGATACTATTATTTTCTAATTCAATGAATTTTATTCAATTAAAAAAAAAAAAAAAAGATGGGAAATTCTAGCAATGTCATTTGGAATCCATCCGCCATGTCCAAAACTTTATCCAATCATTACTGCCCAAAATAAAATAAATAAAAAGACCTTCAAATCTGCCTTCCGTTTTCATTCATGAAAAAGAAAGTTAACTGCAGAAACTGAGGAAAAAAAAAAAAAGAAATTAAGCATTCTTCCAGAAACAAGATTAGTAAATACCATACCAAGTCGACTTGCACCCACTGCAACATTAGTTGAACCCAGCCAGAATATTGTTTAACAGTACAATTGTCACTGAAGGACATTGTATCACTTTTAATGCCCGGAATCACGAATTCCAATTTAGGTTCTTCAACAGAAACATGACAAGGTTGTCAAGAACAACAGAAACATGACAAGTGCTACCTGACAATTTTGATGGCTTGACAGATAACCGAGGAGCATTCTGACCCCTTTGTGCACAGTGCACTCTGCCCTTTTCCACAATATCGGCCACCTTCTGGGTTACACAACTCTGGCCCTGAGTTTATAAGATCACAAGCATGACTCCAGAAAAAGGTTTGGCAATAAACCCCTAGCCTAACTTTCTTCATCCTTCCCAGCTCCAGATATAATTCCAGCTGAATTCCGAGGTAGTAGTTCTGTGCTGAAAATTACCACTTGAGGAGGCTGAAACAAAGTATAACAGGTACGAAATCCCAAGAAACATATTCAGGTACTTTATTTAACCAGATGACAGTTTTTTACAAGATCCATAGAGAGCATAATGGCTTTCTCAAGGATGATGCAAGAGATATATCAGCTCCACTAGCCTCCAATTGCTTCGTCCAATCCTCCAAGCAATCCTTAACGCAAGCTTTCTCTGTTTTGGAGACCCAGAGGGGTAAATGCAGGGAACAGTCCCAATCAGGAAGGACTTGTTTTGGGCATCTCCAATATGCTGATCAGAAGTACTTGAATCCTGTTGAAATGCACGGAAAAAAGGACGTAAGGGTGATGGATATTGGCCCAGCTCATGAAGGATGTAAAGCATCGACTACTTGGCATCACTGAAAATTCATATGCAGGCTAACATGACCAGCACCTGATTGCTGTTACAGGCTTGTAGCATACAATTCCAACATTTTATGCAATAAGTGTCGCATCTAATTATCAACCACAAGGCCAAAATCAATATCTGCTGTCCACGGATGGTTTTGGATTTTAATTTAAAAGTTGATGCCACAAAGCAATAATAATTTACCCCGTTACATGTTTCACTAGTGCAAGGTAACCACCATATTTTGACCATTGACAAAACACGACAGTAACTATAAACAAAAAGAGGTACGTACATAACAACTAGATTATAACCCTTTGATTATATCATTCAACAGGACTAGAACATAGCTTTGATCTAAAATTGGAATAAAATGCTACCATAACTTACTCCCTCCACTGCCGGCATGCAGAACATTAAGAGGGCAGAACGGCTCTAGATATACAAAAATTGTATGCATGCATTTGGAAATTACCACCAAAGGTGGGGATACCACTACTATTAAAAATAAATTAATTTGTATACTTGCATGATTAACACATGATCTTATACAGAACTGCATACAGGTGTCGTGATAAAGTGAAAAAATCGTTATTTTCAAAAGTAATAAACAACTCTGAAAAGTAAAACGGGGAATCTGTAGCCATACCAGAGTCATTGCAAGGCACTGAAAAGTTTCATTCCGACCAATAATATCATGCGGACGGTATTAATTGCTAATCTCAAGAAATCATGATTCCCACTGAGCAAACATGATACCATGTACCCAACCTGCAGACATTGTTAGTATGATAGAAATTTAATTAACTGAGAGTGACAAATCAATCATGAGCACAGAAAATCAAAAACACATGCAATGTGCCTCCAGGGCGCCAATAATATCATCTCTAACATCATCATCAACTTAAGTTAATATCTAGGCTAGTAAACTGCTATTTTACCTAATTAATTAATCAAAATGATGTGACAATTATAATTTTACAATTAAAGTGCGAATTATTAAGTGCTTTAATTTAAAATGATAGGCCCACAAATCTTCACATCTCTGCCCCGTTCAGACAATCTGAAGATAAATAATTAATTAATATATAGAAAAAAAATACGCATTTATGATAAATCTTTCAGGTGGATTTTTCTGATAGTAGAACATAACATTCAAGGCTATCTATCTAGCTATATTTCTTGAGAGAGACAATGAATCTAAAACATTTATAGGACCATAAGCTAACAACAATGAATGTGAGTTTACTGGGGACAGAAGCGATTGATTCCACAATATTAATTTGAATGTTCACATAATCTTCTTATGTGGAATTTCTTTTGATTCCTTGTTATTGTGGCTGCTCCAAAACCAAGTTCATCATCAATATGACAGTGATTTGGAAAGCTCTGGCACAAAGAGCAGGCTTTGCCAGACTGCTGGGGTTATTTGCAGAGAATTAAATAAACTAAAAGCATACTCCTAAGAATTACTGTCACTTCAATTCAATTACTGCCACATAGGCACAATTATAGTGGGTCCTACTGAAATGTGTCTACGTAGCATGATCCCAACAGGAGCATTGCTCCAAGATCACCAAAAAATTGCTTTTCCCTGTCCACCTCTAAATTATGCCACCGCAAGTGCTTGTCCATCGAGTGACTAGTTCCATCTGTGGACAAATGAAATTTTCTTCCAACAGGAAAAAAAAATTCTCTCGGATAAGTGCAAATAGGAGGAATCCAATATATAAGTATGTGTGTATGTGTGTGTGTATTGTTCTATGGGAATGGGATCAAACAAATTGAAGCACTAACACCGCTTGAGCATCCCCTTCCTTCAAAAATATAGGCCAAAGAGATCCACAGCCTATAATATGCCTAATACCATCCAAAAGAGATTGAATCAACCATTGGAAGAATGGGATCAGAACCAATCAAACCATTAAGCAGCAGCAGAACATCCATTCTAATCATATGTAAAAGAACATTGCACAAGTGTTACTGACCAAAACAATGGGTTAATATTTCATATCTAATATCCATTACTGAACTGCAAACTATTCAACTACACTGCACTTTTTGCTGTCTTAACTACGTTGGCTTACATTCTATGTTAAGGGGACATGTCTTCAAACTTTCACAGCAACTCCCCTCACACCAAACAGCAACCGAAGGAGGATAATTACAGAAATCTGACGCTAGCTACTCCATTACCAGAAAATGATTCAACTTAGCAGTTAAATATATATAAACCACACAATTCGTATAACAAAGCAAACATAAGAATAATTGACAATTCATTAGTCTAAGTGCGGCAGAGCATGTTTAATCTGTATGAAGTGGGGTATATACACAGAGCTGTCAACAGGGAAATAACAGTAGGCAAGGAGGCCTAAAAAGCGTGATATCTGTGAACATTAAAACTTACATTTTTTTTTTTTTTTTACCTTGATGGCCTGTGGACAAAACCACTCTAATAGGACCTATATCACCAAGCAAAGAATCAAACAAGAAGTCTCAAGAGTTATCATGACCACTGTAGTTGGATGCCTCCTCATCAGAATCAGACTTACTACCAAAACTAATAACTTGGGTTTCTGACATTCTATCCAAGGTTTTATCACCTGCTTCCAGAAAATCTCTCAATCCATCTAGTATATACGGTTCTACAAGCTTCCAAAACCACATTGAATTGCTTCCAAGAAAACCTATCCAAAATATTCTCCCTTTCCTTTTGAACTTGCAGTCCAACGACTTTGCCTTCAATGCTCTCACAATTCTCTCAACACCTTCTTGACCTCCTTCTGATTTCAACAAAATATCCCCAGATGATGTTCTGAAGCCCCCATACATGTACCAGTATGCAAGAACCCGTGGTGTTAGCCACCGATGGATTAGCTTTGGAATCACAGGTCGACCCTTCGGCCAGAACTGGTCTGCATAGAAACTGAAATAAGAGTGTGAGATTGTACTAAACTGTGTTGGTATGCCATCACTGCTATCGTTTGGCTTACTTAAAGCAGATAACCACTCATGGTACTGGTCATGTACGTGTCTCTTTAATGTAGAATGTGTCTCAAGTTTCTCACTAAACTCAAAACAGACTGCATGGTTTTTTCTTTCTTCATCAGATTCAATCCGCAACCCGCCTAAGAGCAGCCCCACCAAAATCTCTCGCTGCTCCTTGCTGAGCTTCAAGCTCATGGGTTTCTTGATAATTTTTCTGCTCAAGCTCAGAGCATAATCAAGCTTTTCCATCAATGCAGATTCGATGTCATATCTTTTCTGGCACATTAAATCATATATCTTTTCTGCCTTTCCATACTCTCCACTAGAAAGGAAACCTCTTAACATAGTGTTACTTGATCGGCTGTTAACACCAATTGCCCCATTACTTAACATTTGATTGAAGATTTCTTCGGCCTTCTCAATATTGTACATTTTTACCAATGAATCTAAGTATATGTTATAAATAGTTCGATTGGGACAGCATTTCTCAATGCTCTGGGAGAAAGCTGACTCCAGTTTATCATGTAAATCTAAACTGAAGTACATATCCATCATATCAATAAAAGACGGCATTAAAGGCTTCAACCCACTGTCCATGAGCTCTTTCATGAGGGACTCTGCAAGTTCCATTTCTTGAGCTTTAGATAAAACTTCTATGATTTTATGATATGCCACTACACTAGCAGAACCTAACTGCTTCTGCATTTCCCTGAATATCTCCAAAGATTTAAGAGGTTGTCCAACCTTTGCATAAACTTCCATGTTGTACACAAAAGCTTGAGAAGGGAGAGAGCCATCGCAATGGAGGAGTTTGAGCCAAGTTCTTTCAGCTTCCTGCACATCCCCTTCCTTGGCAAAAGCTCTCAAGATGGACACAAGCACTTCTCTGCTCTCTTGAATTCCTGCAACCTGCATCTCTGCTCTTAGTGATGCTATTCTATCCTTGTCTACTGTGTCCTGATAACTATGGAGCCAAATCAAACCACCATAAATATCCTTATGTATCTCAAGTCCAGAAGTCACTAAATTATGAAATATGAACTCTGCCTGTTTGAGATAGTGCTTAAACGATCCTCCTGGTTTGCTTACAAGGGCCCTGAATAGGGAATTGTGCAAGCTAAGCCGGGGCTTGTACCCTCCCAATTGAATCATGCGGTTGTAAATGCCGCATGCTTCCTCAAGGCAACCTTTAACTGATGAACTAAGATAGGCAACAACCAAAATATGAAAGGTGGACTCACTAGGCACTCTTCCTTGATTAATGATGTCATCAAAAATCTCCCGGCATTTCATGTATTTTCGCTGTTTGCCCAAGAAATCCGCTAGCTTAGTAGCAAGAGCAAAATCAAATTGAAACCAATGTTGTTGAATCATCCACTTGTACACCTAAAACATAAAAGAAAATTTTCAATAATAAAAAATTTTAACCCAAGCTACAAACTCAGAAGTCATGCCATGATACAATGAACGAAAAGACAAACGGGTTTCCATTCGTCTTCGTATCAATTAATTTATTTTTTATTTACTAAATATAATTTATATTATTACTTATAATTTTTTCTAGACCTAAATTCAACCCAAAAAAAAAAAAAAATTGTAGCCCCTGCCAAAAATCCTGGTTTCTTCCTCAAGTCTTCTTTTTTTTTTTTCCTACCCCATTTTTGTGCAGATGTGGATAACAAGGAAAAGCAAGGTTTTAATTTGGACAAACGAACAAGAGAAGAGCAGGAAATATACCCTAAAACCAGTTTCGTTCTCGCGGATCCGCATACAATGGACCGCTAAATAGGTAGCATCCTGTTGTCGAACCCATTTCCTCTGAGCATTGAGTATACGAATCAGCGTCGCAGGCTTATGCGCTGGCAATTCCTTACATAGCCACGCCAGCTTCGATCTCCTCCACTGTTCCGGAAGCTCCTCCAACTCCCGAACCTCGAGCGGCGGCGAATTCAAGGGCTTCAACTCTGTTGACTCGAAAGATACATCAAAATTGAAACTTTCATCATCGGTGTGCCGCGAGTAGTCCCAGTTTTCTCGGACTGTGCCGGAGTCGGTTTCGTCCACCAAGTGTTCGGATAATGTACCCAACGGCACTGCCAAGAGCACAAACGGAGTTAATCGGCGGGTGTTGTTACTTGAGAAGGAAAGGGCGAGATGGGGTGACGGAGCGGGGACAGAGAGAGAGCGGAAGACGCGGTGGCCGTGGCGGAGGGAGGGGGCCAGAGAGCGGACGATTGCGAGGGCCGTACGCATGGGAGAGGTGATGAAGTTGTTGGGTTTTTGGTTAGAGTTAGAATTGGAGAGGAGAGATTGAGGGAAGGGCGAGAGCACTGGACCTCTGCTCAGGAGCATCTGCGGCTGTTTGTTTCGTCGGAAAGAGAGAGCGAGCCGGGGGAAAGGAGAAGGGAAAGCCTGCTAGGTACAGTGACCTCATTCGGCACTTCCTATGAATCCTATCCGATGTTTATTGGGTGAATAATTTCAGAAACTGTTCACTTTCCTTTATTAGTAATTTTTGAAATTTAACATAAATAAATAAATAAATTATATTTTAATCACTTAAATCCGGTTAATAACATTTATCTTCACCTTTTTTATATTTATAAATTTTTTAAAATTAACAATAAAAGGTGTTTCATTAATTTTCAAGTAATTACCTTTGACAATAAAATATAATTTGACATGTAAATGACTTAAATTTAAATTTGAAAAACAAATTCACATACAAAATTATAAAAATAACTTATGAAAATAAAATTTACTAATTAAAAGAGATTAAAATATATATATAGTGTTTAATAAAGGTATAAAATTTTATTATTTATTACAATTATTATCACATTTTTTAAAATATTAATTTAAAAAAATTTATATATAAAAAGTATTTAAAAAAATATGAAAAGAGTGAGAATTTATGTTTTCATATGAAGTGGCAAAAAAGACAACAAAAGTAGAAATAAAAATAAATAATCTCAACCAATAAATAAATTTAACGGTTAAAAATATATAAATATTAAATTATGGGCTATATTGTTGTATAGACTTTATTTTTTTATTGTCAAAAAAAACTTAAACAAAAAAAGTATATAAAAAAAATCATATTTTCATTCTCGTTTTTATCTTTTATAAATATTTTGTTAATTTTAACACTTTCTCTCTCTTTATTAAATTGTATTAAAATCAATTATTTTATTTTAATTTATTTTTAATAAATATTAACATATTATTATAATAATTTATTTCATTAAAAATTTTAGTTTTAATAGATAATAATTGCATATAAACATATTTATTTTATTAAAAATAAATTAATTATAATTTAAATTACAATTGATTTATTAAAATGACTTATTTATTAAACTATCAAACATGTTTTCTATTTTAATCCTATAATTTTAACTATATTCATATAGCCTTAAAGGTATTAAAAATTCATTTCTAAGCCAAAGTATTATTATAATCGCAGAAGGTTGGGTTAATTTTAGTCTATTTTAGGGATTATTTGATTTGTCCAAAAATTTAAAAGGTTGTTATAAAAATAATATGCGGTAATATTTAATTTGAGAAAATTAAAAAAAAAATTGATTAAAGTTAAAATTTTTTAGATAATTTTTTTTAAACCAAACATCAGTTTAAAATTATAATAGACAATTGGTTATGATTGACAATAGTATTAGAAAAAATTGATCTATAGAAAAAATGATAAAGTAAATATTTAAACATCAAGTTTCCGTTTTG
>JAVXUM010000029.1:495324-508486 GCA_035590655.1 Pouteria glomerata
CGCCAGGAGTTATATTAATGGGTGTTATAATCATACGATTCATGATTCAAATCTTACAAAAATCCAAAATAAATTAGTTGAAAGATGGCGATGTGAACTCGAAATTATTTTAAAAAGTGGCCAATGGTAGAAGCATTTGAAATTTTATCAAGAAGTTAGAAGTGAGGGAAGGAGAAATGGTGGATAAGGAAGAGTCGATTAATAAAGAGACCTTTAATTCTTTCTCTGAATTTTACACCTCTAGAGGCATTGAAAATTTTGAGATTGTAGGACTTGCCTTGAGCCCCATTAATCACAATAAAAACATTTGGTTCGAGAGACCTTTGAATTGGAGGAAATAAAAAATGCAGTTTTTGCGCATGGAAGAGAGAAATCTCATGGCCCAGATGGATTCACAATAGCATTATTTCAAGATTGTTGGGAGGGAATCCAGTTTGACTTGATGAGGATATTTGAGGAGTTCTACCAGAATGATATCGTTAATGCATGCACTAATGCCACTTTCTTATGCCTAATTTCCAAGAAAAACCAGGCTAGGAGATTGAAGGACTTCTGTCCAATTAGCTTGGTGTCCTCCTTGTATAAGTTCACATTTAAAGTGTTAGCTAGGAGGCTTAGGTATGTGTTTAATGAGACAATATCTGTAAAACATAGTGCATTTATAGAAGGAAGACACATTTTAGATAGTGTCCTTGTGGCTAATGAGGTTGTGAAGCATTTTATCCTTTGATTAGAATCCTTAAGCTTTTTGAGCTAGTTTTGGGACTTAGGACTAATCTTAGTAAATCTTCTTTCTGTTGGATTAATATGGATAAAACAATAGTGGACAACAATTGTGGGCAAATTGGGTGTGTGTTAGAATCACAATCTTTGAAGTATTTTGGGCTCCCTTTGGACAGTGGGGAACCATGACCTTTGAAGCATTTTACAATTTCTTCTATGCTATCCACGGCTTTCATAAATTCATCTACTCTTGCATGAAATTTTAACTTCTCCCATAATTTATCTGAGAGAGACACTCCTGATTTGCTATTGCTTCTTGATTTGTTGGAGAATTCAGGTATCTTCTCATGTAAATCATTTTTCCAATCCTTAATCATATTCTAGGAATTGAATCCCTTCCCTCTTGCTGAGATGATTTGGGAGACAAAAGTACCAATTAAAGTCCAAATTTTTGCTTGGTTAGTGGCCCATCAGAAGCTTAATACTTGTGATATGCTTCAGAAAGGGAGATTTGGAGCATGCTTATCTCCAAATTTGTGTGTAATGGTAGGAACAGTGGGGAGTCCTTGGACCATTTGCTTCTCCATTGCCCATTAGCTTCATATTTGTGGATTAAATTGCTTAATTAAACAGGGGAGAATGGGTGTATCTGCATAGCTGTAACTCCATATTTGTTACTAACTTTTGAGGTTTTGGTAGAGGAAGAAAAGCAAAAATTTAGTGGTCATGTGCAGTAATGCCAATGATGTGGTCTCTATGGAAGGTGGGGTGCATTTCCTCCCCTGACCTTTGCTTTATTATATGATATGATGTAGTGTGCCTCATAAATTAGTGAAAGATGTTAGAGACGTGTAAACATCCCATCAATTTTTTGAAGGTTTCTTATGATTTTTTTTTTTTTTTGCAACTGTGATGTTCTTTGGTGGATTTTAATTACTTGATTTTTGTATTAGCATAAATTGAGACCATGATGTGGTATTTCATGGCATTGGACCATGCATCAAAGGCTTAACTTTGTCTGATATGATGTTAAGCATGCACTCTAAGGTCCTTTTGTGATTAAAATGAGGATATTTATGGTACAAAGATAGGCTAAGAACTGTTCTCATCATATTCTACTGTGCAGATGTTCCCGCCTCTTATTTATTATCATTATTATTTGTTGTTGTTGTTTTTTTTTTTTTTTAAACGATGTTTCTTAATAAAAAATATTTATTTTGATCTACTTAGGCGTCAGTGGGTCAGAGAGGAAGATCTGGCAAAGGACTTGAAGCTGCACTCGAAGCAACTTCGTCGGACTTTGCGATTTTTCGAAGAAGAAAAGCTAGTCACTAGGGATCATAGGAAAGAGGTCAGTTTTGTACTTGGTTTATACATACTCTCTGGATCTCATAATTATGTTCTTGATATATTTGTTGTCAACTCTTCTGCAATATGTTCTGGTCCTGTTCCTAAAGATATATTAAACATAAATTTTTTTGTACTCTTGGGATTCTGGAAGGATGGTTGTACTTGAATACTGAAGTGTGTGTAGTATTTATATAGTCCTTTGATTATTGTAACATTTGCAAGTTTTGTAGTATGGTTTCTAGTGCAAATTTCAGGTTTAACTATACATGACCTTGTAGTTGCAGTTTGGCTTTGAAAGCCCTTTGGTGTATTGTAGCTTGTTATTAGGGCAAGCACATATATGTCCTATCTCAGTGTGTGTATGGATCCATATATGTATATATATTTGTGTTTTGTATTATTTTTAAATTAATTAATTCCACTCAGTGATGTGAATAGGTAAATTATTTGCTGCTGCAATCTGAAGCAGTTTTATTAGGACTGGCTATCTCTGTTTAATGCTTGAAGATGCATGCACAATAGTTTAAATCTCCCTCGTTTATACTGCTATTGAATGCTTTCTCTTGCCTTTTTCTCCCTCTGCTGCCTCTAGTTAGCTTACCGAGTCAGTGAAATGTGCCTCTATTTTTTTTAGTTGGTTTTTGAGAGGGAAAGAGGAGGAGAGGGATTTATATAGTTTTTTTTGTACTTAATAGAAAACATGAATACACTTTGACACCATGAGTAGGTGGTTTTTTGTACGTGTGGCATCCCATTTGATGCCTTTTTTATGCATATTTTCTTCGCTACCAAAATAAATAAATAAATCTTCATTTGCTAGACTATGCCTTTGTTGTTATTGATTAACTTACATCCACTAAGCTATATAGCCAGGAACGTTGGTACTTCTAATTACTTTAGCTGTAAACAACAGCTGACAGTGCTTTATATTTGATCTGTGTATGGTTGTGAGAATTCTCTGTTCTTTGCACTTCAGCTAAAATATGGATTTCTAGATTGTCGGTACTTTGGTTTTGTTAATCTCTGAATGCTGGGGATGTATTTTTCTTTATGTTAATCGCTGAATGCTGGGAATGTTTTTCATTCAATATGTGATTTTTTTGACGTTTAATTTTGTTAGACTGCAAAAGGTGCAAAAATATATAGTGCTGCAGTAGCAGCCACAGCCGATGGTCAGCAGACTGGGCGTGAGGGTGATGAAAAGATTAAGCTCCACACTCACTCCTACTGTTGTTTAGATTATGCACAGGTTCCTTCTTATAGACCGATAGTGTGCTTATTTACTTTAGATTTTTGTAACTTGTCTATTAGTCCATGCACATTTATTTAAATACTTATTTATAATTTAAAAGCATTTTCAATAACAATGATTCTAAAGCAAAAAGATATGTTGCAGATATATGATGTTGTGAGGTATAGACTGCACCGAATGAAGAAAAAGCTAAAAGATGAACTGGAGAACAAGAACACAGTTCAGGAGTATATATGCCCCAACTGTGGGAAAAGGTTTTTGCTGTTGCTACTGATAATGATTAGGTTTTACATATAGCTAGATAAAAACTCAAGGATTTTCCCAATGTCAAATATCTAGATATACTGCTTTGGATGCATTACGACTTGTTTCTCCAGACGATGAGTTTTTTCATTGTGAGAGTTGCGATGGGGAACTTGTGGCTGAAAGTGACAAGTTAGCTGCTCAAGAAATGGGAGATGGAGATGACAACGCAAGGAGACGTCGTCGGGAAAAGCTGAAGGATATGCTTCAAAAGATGGAGGTTGGTTCTCTTCTTTTCTTTTTACCTTTTCCCTTCTAACTTTATATTGTTGAGGTGGCGGCTTAGGTAGCAGGTTTACTTTAGTAACTACTAATTTAGAGACCACATTCACTGAAATATCCCTATTAATTTTATCCATGCAATCTTCATCCCCACATTTCACAAATGTATAAAACTATGGTGCAATGAACTATTTCACAACTGTGGTGTACTGTAGTGCATTAATTCTGAAAGTCAATGCTTAACACCAGTAGGCTTTAGAATATTCATCCTATGAATTCAGGATTTATGCTGGAAGCTCAAGATAGTTATTTGTGCACGAGGTCAAGTTTTCGATACTTATTCCTCGATTTGAATAAACTGTTGTTCATGCTTTCTGGAAATTCTCCCTGTTCATTGAATTTATGTGGATCCTATGTGGTTTTCTTTGGTTTTTCTTATGTGCAATGTTAATTTGTGCAGGTAGATCTTAAGCCATTAATGGAGCAACTCAGCAGAGTAAAAGATCTGCCAGTTCCTGAATTTGGAAATCTCCATGCATGGGAACTTCGGGCCAATGCTGCTGCACGTGCAGCAAATGGTGATTCTGGTTCCAATGATTCATCTAAATCTTCACAAGGGCTTGGGTTTGGTGGAACACCTATGCCATTTCTTGGAGAGACAAAGGTAACTTTTAAATATCATTCTTGCGCCCAAAAAAAAAAAAAAATGGAAGGAAATAAAAGGAAAGCAAATAAGGAGGGGGGAGGGGCAAGGAACTACCGAGCAGTTTGCTCAATATGAACTGCTGTGCGTTACTGGTAACATGTTGGTGTAGTCTGGCCTATAATTTCAGCAATTATTCTTTAGATGCCACCTAAAAGTAGAATTTCTTGGATCTTTATTATTATTATTATTTGAATTTGAGGAGAGGAAAATAAAAACGCGTGCACACAAAAAAACATGTAGAGGGGCAACCACCCAATCATGGGTGGATCCATCAAGGCCCCCCACTAATTTGGAAAATTACAACAGAATTCTGTTTATTTTGACCTTTTTTCTTATAAATTATACTTTTTTCCCATTGTTATTAATCTTTTGCCCCCATTTTATTTTTATTTTTACCCCTATTTATCTTGAAAATATAATTTTGCCCCCAATAATAACAAATCCTGGATCTGCCTCTGTTTGCCAAAAAGTTAGTGTACGCATCAAACCACTATCTCATGATTAAATTACATTTTTCTGGTGTCTGCCCTTCACCTTTTCTCAATTTGCTTGTTGCATTGATTAAATAAGAGTTAATTAGCTCTCCACTTTAGGGGTCATTGTCTGCCGGTGGAAAGAACTCTATTACAAATTTGAACTCTTTTTGGACAATGGTTAATGTGATGAGTGATGCTTGATTGAGACTGCTTGGTCTGCATCTGTTGAAGGACATGCTGGGTCTTGCTTAATATAGTGCTGAAGTCATTGTGTTTACATTAGCCCCAAGAGATTAGTTGCAAAATCCTTTTGGTTTCTTATTTTATTTTATTTATTTTTTAATTTGTTATTTAAATATGATAGGAGAAAGATAATTAGAGGCTTGTACCCAGTTTGAGACCTTCAAAAACAATTGTTGAGAATAGGGTGGCATTGAAGTGTTATTGAGCAGTCCTATTTTACAGGAGAGTCATATCCTCATTTAAATATTTTGGAGCCATGGAATCAAGCCCTGGAATTTTGACAAGACGGTGACTAAATGAGTTACATACCTTTTTGGATTTTGTTGGACACTTGAAGTTTTGAATTGTAGTTTGTTTGATCAGGCTTATCTGCTTTCTGGCCTGTTCTTTGGGTGGCATCCCCTTGATGCTATTAATTCTAAATTTCTAACCTTTACTTGTCCAAAAAAAGAAAAAGACAAACAAACAAACAGAAAGCATGAAAGTGTTTGTGCCTGTATTGCGGAAATTAGTAGTCTGGTCTGGTGCTTCAGTAAGTAATTTCAACAGGATGACTTCTGCAATTATCCTGCGCTGCTTTGGAATGATATTAGGTTACCTGCTTCAAAGTTCTAAGTTGTGGTGATCCCATGTGATAGAGTTCATGGACCTCATAGTTACTTCTGTGAATCCGTGCTTGAAGGAATCTCTTAGACCACAAATAGTGAGTGGTTTATGTTCTTTCTCAGCTATTTTGTAGATTTGTCGTTGACCTTTTAATCTGGGTGGAGGTTGGGTTTAATAGCTTTGGGACAGTAATTACCTTTCATGTGCCAGCACCACGAACAAAAGAAAGTTGCTGTTGGAGAGAGTATCTTTACACATCATGAATACTTGGTTGGGAATTTTTTTACTCTTATACAGAGTTGCACGTAGTGTTAGTTCAGCTTACAGGAAGCTTGAGAATGGTTATGACTTGTGACACAGGACTCTTTAGTCCATTCCCTTTTGTTGAGTTTTCTTCTATTCTGATTTTAGAAGTAAAAGACCATTCCTTGTGATAGCATTTATTCTTGAGAGGGTTATCAATTTAGGTAGTTGAGCGTAGAATGTCTTTGTTTTAAAAAAAAAAAAAATTCTTTTGTTATTAGTAAAAAGGGAAAAAGCAATAAATTTTTTTATTGTAAATTGGTTTTAAACAAGGTATGGCTATTTCTTGTCAGGTTGAAGTTGCCTTTTCTGGTATTGAAGAAAAAGGAGAGGATGTCAAATCAGAGAGTGCAAATGCACCTATGAAAGTTTTGCCTCCTTGGATGATCAAGCAAGGGATGAATCTTACAAAGGAGCAGCGAGGGGAGGTCAAGCAAGAGTCTAAGATGGAGGGCAGCACTTCAAAACCTGTAGATTTCTCCGATGACAAAAAGTTGACAGCTGGAAAAGATGATACAAACGACTTACAGGCTTGTGCTGAGCACTGAATTTACAAATTTCTTCATATTTGAATCATGTTCTTCAGCCTTCTGAATTTTTTTTCCCATTGTCTATTTTATTATGTTGTAGAGTGAATATGTTAAAGCCTACTATGCTGCTCTACTTCAGAGGCAGCAAGAAGAAGCTGCCAAGAGACAGGAGGAGTTGTTAAGCGATAACATTTCTAATGGTGTTAATGGTACATCTGAGCGTCAAGTTGGCAGGAAGTCCAAACGTGATGAGACCGAGGGAGATGAAGACGTTGAATGGGAAGAGGCTCCACCTGCAGGTAGATGTCAAAATTCATTGTGCTGCTTTCAAATTCTAGCGGTATTGATAAAGTAGCACGAGTTTCTCAATATTAACTAATGAGGCATGCGATGAGAAATAGACAAGCATAGCATGAAGTCATTCTATTTGTAGGAAAATTAAATTTAAAGGATTCAGATTGATTATATGAGTTTTTTCGTTTTTCATAGTGTTAAGATTTTCTTTTTGTTTGTGTGTGAATCTTGGTTTGGTGTAGGTAGGTTGACTAACCATTGGTTCATTCACCTTATTAGTCCATGCAGGTGAAAGCTTCAAGGTGAACGACTTGAATGTTCAGGCAGATGCGTCGGGAGATGAGGAGGATGACATAGATTGGGAGGAAGGTTGAGAGTATATATATATGGCATTTAATTTGCCAGTGTTTTATCTGTTGAGGAGATGATGAGAAGGATTTTCTTTTGAAGACCCTACTTTGTTGTCAGCTGAGGATGAAGCAACAGTATTAAACTAGAGCGGAAAATAAGTGACAACTAAAAGTAGCGTGTTGAAAACCTGTGAAAACCGTGCTGTTTTCCTGGGTTTGTCTGTTTATGTTACTTTAAATTCTCTACTACCGAAAACCTTAAATTTTTTTTTTTTTTTTTTTTTAATACTTTTTGCGTCTGGAATTTAGGAGCGTGTACCGTTGAAAGAGATTCCTCCTCTTTTATTATATTTTTTATTTTTATTTTTTTACATAGAGACGAAACTTGAAATTTTGGTGTCTTGAGGAATTATGAGTTTTCGAATGAAAGGTCGAAATTTGAAGTTCTTCATTTTGAGGAACAGTAATACAATGATGAAAGATCAATAAATGCCGTTTCCACTTCTATTTCTTTAAGTTCTAAAAGATGGTTGTTCTTATTAATTTTGTTCTGTTTGGACATCTATTACGAAAATATCTTATGGCTATACTATAACATAGAGAAAAGCTAAGAGTATTGATAATTTAAAAATTGATTAAGCTAATCATTTGCTGAAATTTATCAACGCTTTGTAGAAATATTTTTTTAACTATCAATAATCGCTCACAACTTAAAAGAGATATATAATTAAATTTTTAAATTTTGTAAGTTATTTAAGTAATTAATTTTAATTTTAGATTTTTTATTTTTCATATCTCTTTAACTTTTTACTACTTTTTGCTTCTTTTTTTTTTTTTTTTCTTTTCTAAATATGCATCAATTACTAGATTTTTACTTAAACACGATGGTTTATTATTCGAGATAAATGTTTCAATTTTTTAATTAATTTTTTGACAATTTAAATAAAAAATATAAATAAAATACGAATAAAAATAAAAAATCTTAGTAATATTTTTTTTTTTTCACACGCACAAATATAAAATGCGTGCATTCACTAGTATATGGATTGAGGGAATGGACTGAAGGAAAGACCTGTTTATTGTCAAACGCAAATTTAGACCATTAAAATCTTTTTAAAAGAATTAATGAATACCATTGCGAACCTAAATTTTTGTTTTTCTCTACCACTCCCTCCTCGACTCTCTCTAAATGGATTTTGTTCACAGTTAATCAAGACTATTTCTCTAAGAAACATTTTTGTTAATATAAATTTAAATTTTTTAAAATAAAAATAATAAGAAATTAGACATTAAGAACCAAAAAAAAAAAAGTAAAGAAAGATAAACTAAATACCTAGAGTTCTTTTATCTTCCAACATTGGACCTATTTTGAGATACAATTTCGAATTGTGTCATTTAATTATATATGAATATTGTTATCCCAAATGAAAATTAGCAACAACTATTTTGATTTTTTTCTTTATTTTTTTCTTGGCTAATGTGACACAATTCATAATTTTTTATTTTTTTACCATGTAAAAACTAATATCTCTTCCATCTCTCTCATGCCTCCTCTCTTTCTCTCGCTCACTTACTTTTCGATCCAAGTTAAAAATTATAATAATATTCTATTAAAAAAGTTTCTAATTTAGTTTTCGATACTCATCAAAAATTATATTAAGATGTTAATTTTATTTTATTTAGAATTAATTTTAAAATATTTAGTTGTGTTTCTAAAATATTTTTAGAATACTTTATTTATCTTAATACTGATGTTAAAAATTGTCTAAAGTTTATATATTAATTAATTAATTTTTTCTTATTTTACATTAATATGTTTCCTAATTTTGGCTATACTTTGTTAGAGTTTTGAAAGCTTACAAGGCCCTTTGACTGTTTTGATAATAGAAAAAATTATTATAGAAATTATCTCTATATATATCAATTTATGTTACTTTTAGATATTTTTACAACTAAATAGAAATTCACCTTTCATTTGTTTTACCATTTATTTTTATCGGCTTCCTCCGCATCACCCTCTCATTTAAATATAAAACTCTTTCCTCCTACATTTAATACATGCAATTAGTTTACTGACAAAAATTCATAAATGTGCAATAATCTTATTGGCAACTAGTTAGGCCATCATGCCACATAATTAAATATAAAAAAAAATTATTATACAAGTAGAATATTTAATCAAAATGTGAGCTTATCATTTTAAAATAAAAAATCTTTAACGATATAACTTATTTACATAATTATAATCTTCAAATTAGTATGATTAAATTTTTTTGTTTTATTTTTTGGTCAGTAATTTTCATTTAAAAAAGATGAGCAAAGCTAGGCACACAATCTCATACAATCACAATGTCACATTAGTACTAATTTCATAAATGAATTAAGGTCGATGTTTGTATTCGTTCATTAATTTTTTCAATTTCATAATAACTTTAATTCACTAAATGAAAAAAGAATAATATAGAATAAAAAAGGTAATAAAGGAGTAGAAATATCCTCCACTTTGTATTTGTTTAATTACCAATAAAAGTAAAAAGTACAGTCGAACATTGGTGACTCAATAATTTAAAGGAAAAAAGCATTTATTAATATTGATTCGCAAGAACAATTGTGATACACTCGATGTCGGTAATTAATACCAAAGTTAAAACACAAATATTTGAGAAGAGAATAAATCAATGAATTCATGAAATTAATGGAAAGAATTTTCAAACATATATATATATATATATTTGTATATAGTTGTAGCTGATGGACTTAATTCAGGTGGTTGAAGGCATTAGCTTAGAGAACTGCAAATGCTCCTAATGACCCCAGCTTGACCAGTGAGAGGCGTAATATCTCCCATTTTGATCATGGCAGAAGCAAAGTCAGACGTAAACTTGGAAGGGTTCTTGCTATATTCCAAGACAATGCTGTCCGTTGATCCACCATTAAAGAGCACTTGGTCTGATGGAAGGAGACCCTTCTTCTGTATTAGATTCTTGAAATAGTTGTTGTCAAAAGAATTGGGTGTCACCAAATCAAGAGCTGCCAAACTGCCGTCTTCTCCACTGGCCGGGCATCGACGCTTCCGAGTGCTTGCAAATCCGGCATCAACGTTGCTGCCATTGCTGTATATCCTCTCACGGAACGTAAAGCACTGTGCCTGCCCTATGGTATGCGACCCTACATTTAATATATTTTGAATAAGGTTAGGAATTGATAGCGAAAGCAAGAAAAAAAAAAAAAAAAAAACGAAATTCAACCAATTAATTTTTTCTTTTTGGATAAATTAGAATGTTTAATTTAGTTTGTATGAATTTCGACTAATTTTTAAAATTTTAAAATTAATTAAAAATAATTTTCGTATCTTTAAATAAATTTAAATTAGTGACTAGTACAAAAAGTTAATTTAAGATTTTATTAATTAAATTTGTGACTATTAATCTTCAATACTTTATTACTAGTATCAAAATCAACACTCCACGTTATTCTAATTTATAATAATAATAATAATAATATAGCATTTTTCATATTAATCCCCCGCTATAATTAAGTGACATACCTGATAATGCGACCATATCCCTTGCAGTAAGACCCTTCTTAGCGAAGTTAGAGATAAGTTGGTCAAGGTTACTCTGAAAACTTGGAAGATCACTCTCTGCTAGACTACGACTTGCAGTGGTAGAATCTCTTCTTCCCAGCCTCACATCCCATGATGGACCACCCACCTGATTTATTAAAGAGAAATGAGTTAGCAAGGAAATAATTCTAAACGTGTATTTGTGTATATATAATGACATATGTATATATATATATATATGTGCTTACAGCAACTGTGGCATCTCGTGCTGCTACTGCAACTATATCTGCACAAGAAACAACTCCGGGACATAGTTTCTCTACCTCGGACTTGGCAGCATCTATGACTTCATAACCTCTCACTGAAGCCTTATTAGGCCCAGCATTCCTTTCGCTCGTGGGGGTTGCATTTTCATCCAGCAAAATGGACGCATCACAGCCCTGTCGCATTAAAAGAAATTAATGCTATTCTATTAGAAATGTTTTACACAGAAAACAATAGAAAGGAACTCACGTTGATATATTTTTGTAAATTTATGTTTGCATGACTCTTAACTGCTATAGCTGGATATTCATTAATTACGTACCTGTACGAAGCAATCATGGAAATGAAGTCGAACGAGGGACGCTGCCATCCGACGCTGCTTTTCTAATAGAACTTCTGATAGTATTCAGTGCTTTCGGGCATGTTTTGTCGTAAAACGTGGAAGATAACTGAGCATTACAAGGCTCGTTCAAGAGCAACAAGAACAAGAGCAGAGCAGACGAAATAGCTGTGAAAGAATTGATTGCTGATGATGAAGAACTACTCATCATGATGACCACAACCAAAAGAATGATTTTTACTTATATATATATATATATATATTTAACTGGATTGTGATTATTGGAATGAAAGATGATTGAGACACCGGGATGATTGGTGTGAATATTTATAGGGGCAATGGAATGGATATTGCCATTGGTCCAAGTCACTGTTTTCTGCTTCGCCGCGTAGCCATTGTTCAAGATCGCTCCAATGTGACCTCTTCAACTTTGGCAGCTGCCTTGTTACGTAACTTATTATAGTGGTTGGCATCCGTCTTTACAAAATACTGGGTCGTGAATGATATATTTATATATACACACGCACAAACTGTGTTTTCGGTTTGACTTTTGTTAATTATGTGAGGTAACAAGGTGCATGGCAAGGAAGCAGTACTGGATAGGTAAGTGAGAACTGTTCCAATATTTGTTTTTAGTCTATGGGTTATGACTTTATAGAATAGGCTTGCATTAATTGGTAATAAATACCTTTGAAACTTCAAGTGAAATTAATATTTGCGTGTGTGTTGACCATTTTTTTTATTTGAAAACTTTACATGGATGCATGTATACATTATTATATTTATTTATTTATTTGCAAGGGAAGGGGAAGGTCAGCACTCGATCAGAATCCGAATCCTGTGAGTGGGGAATGCTTAAATGACAGGAGACGAGACATGATAATTTGAAGAAAATATATTAAGAGGTGTTTGGTGTAATGAAAAATAATGAAAAATATAGCTTAAATGATATTTGGTAATTTGGTGGTAAATTACGTTTTTCAGAGATGAATAGTGAAAGATATTGACTTTTGCAGAGAAATCCGTTGGAACAGTTTTAAAATCTCTTTAAAAAGTATTGATAATGAATCTTGTTTGGTAGTTTAGATGACGGTGGTCACATTAAAAAAAAATTACATTTATTCTACTAATCGAACTCAAGTTATGTAATTTTTTTTAAAATTGTAATAGGTATGAATGTATTAAAAAAATAATAAAGAATTTTAAATTTTTTTTGAGTTTTTAAACATTTTACAGCATGTCACTTTAGGGCTGCCAATGGATGAATAATGATTGGGAGATTTTTCCAGTTGTTTGGTAACAATTAATGAGATAAGTTATTCTTATTTTTTTTCATTTTATATAAATTTTTTTAACCCCACATTTCTCATTTTGATAGATTTTAGGTGTGACATCCGTGATTTATTTATTTATTTGTAATTGTATATTAAATAACTATATAAATTTTAAATTATTACGCTATTGTGGTGGAGAAGTTTAATTTATTTAATTTAATTGTTTTAACTTTGATATTATTTAAATTTTCTTTAATTGAAATAATTTTAAATTTTAATTTAATTAATAATTAATTAAATTAAATTGATTGAATGTGTGCGTGGGTGGATATGTACTGGGTTGGGGGGGGGGGGTCTGTCA
>JAVXUM010000029.1:514509-528328 GCA_035590655.1 Pouteria glomerata
CATATGCCTTCTCAATATCTAATTTACAAATCAACCCAGTTCTTTTACTTTTCAATCTTGAATTAAGCACCTCATTAGCTATAAGAATAGCATCCAAAATTTGCCTCCCACTAACAAACGCATTCTGATAATCTGAAATCAACCCATCCATCACATTTTTCAATCTACCCGCAAGAACTTTTGAGATCAGTTTATATATAACCCCAACCAAGCTAATAGGCCTATACTCCTTAAGCCCCACTGCATTATTCTTCTTTGGAATTAAAACAATGAAAGTGGAATTCAAACTTCTACCAAACCTGCCCCTGTCGTGAAACTCACCAAAAACTTCCATAATATCTGCTTTCAAGACTGACCAGCACCTTTGCAGAAAAGCAACAGTCCATCCATCAGGACCAGGTGCTCTATCACCACTCATCTCCTGTAAGACTTGATAAACCTCTGATTCACTGAATGAGGCTTCTAAACTTGCTGCTTCAGCCCTCCTGATCATAGAAAAATCCAGACCATCCACTTGAGGTCTCCAACTCTCCTCTTCCCTAAACATATCCTTGTAGAAATCAACAATATGCTGTTTGATCTCCCCAGGATCTTCAGAAACTCTCCCATTAATTTCCAATTTCTCAATCCACTTCCTCCTTTTATTTGCAGATGCCATCTTATGAAAAAATTTTGTGTTTCTATCACCTTCCTTCAGCCATCTAATTCTTGATTTTTGTCTCCAACTTATCTCCTCCATCTTCATTACATTAGCTAAATCTGCCATCTTTTCTTTCCTTAACTTCCTCCCATGTTCCGACAGCCTTCCCTCATCATCCAGAGCATCCAACTTTTTAATTTCATCTTCCATCTTGAACTTCTGCTGATCAATCCTGCCAAAAACATCTTTATTCCACTGTTTCAAATCAGTTTTTAGAGCTCTCAGTTTCTGACACAACCTGAAACTAGCAGAGCCCACAAAAGAATAATTATTCCACCACTGATCAATCATTTCCTTGAATCCTTCAAACTCTAACCACATATTCTCAAATCTAAATGGCTTTGGGCCATCTCTTAAACCACCCCCATCCAACAGTATAGGAGAATGGTCCGAAGCAATCCTTGGAAGAGCCTTTTGGAGAACATTAGGAAAAAGATCTTCCCACTCAGCAGAAACCAAAAACCTATCAATTCTGGATTTACTGAACTTATTTCTCCAAGTGAACTTGCTGCCATTTAGAGGCAAATCAATAGCCTGAATGCTGTCAATGAATTCTTGAAACTCAGCCATCTGTTTGGTCTTTTTCCTACACGCCCATCTTTCCTCTGTACTCTTTGTCAAATTAAAATCTCCCCCCACACACCACGGTTGTCTCCACCTAAACACTGCAGCTCCCACTTCCTCCAAAAATTCAGATCTCCATTGATACTCTACGGGTCCATAAACTCCTGTAAAAGACCAAAACTCACCTCCCTCTATATTCTGAAACAAACCAGATATAGAGTAGGTCCCAATTTCATGCTCCACAGCCTGCACTCTCCTGCTATCCCACATTATAATTAAACCCCCCGAGGCCCCAACAGCTTCCAAAGCCATCCATTTGCACCAACCTCCACCCCAAAGTGACCTGACAATGCCATCTTCCATTTTCCGAATCTTTGTTTCCTGCAAACACACTATATCTAGCTGCTGTTTTACTATGACAGCCCTAATCATTCTTCTCTTCTCTAACTTTCCACATCCCCTAACATTCCAACATAAGATTTTTGGCTTCATATTAAACACACAGGTAAGTTTTCTTCCCCACTTCCATCCTCCTTGTCTTTAGACCTCTCCTCTTTATCATATTTGATTGAACATTTCAAATTTCTCAGCTCCCTAACACCCTTTTTGCTATTACTTTTGTTGACTTTCTTTTGGACACTATTGTTCACCTTCCTACTATTTTCAATGGCTTGTAATAGATCCATTATCTGATCCTCAAAACCCTCACTTGACATTCCCAAAATCTTTTTAAAAGACTTCATTCTATTTATAACCCAAGAGGAAATCTTATTCTGGTCTTCTCCACACTCGTCCAGCAGCAGATGACAATCTTCATCAAACCATTCCTCTGCAGGTCCCACGGCAGCCAAAGGAAAACAATCAGGATCTTCAGCAATTGAGTCTCCTTGAGTGATCATTAATCTCCCACTATTAGAACAAGGACTGAACACCTCCCCAGGGACATTCCATATGAAATCACTATCAGGAGGAAAGGATTTGTCACAATCAGAAACCTTAGGCTGAAAATAGGTTTTTTCTCCAAACAGATTCCCTCCTCCAGCGGAACTGAGAAAGGATTTACTACCAATTATTTCCTCATCAATTAAACCCTCATTAAAGTAATTTCCAGGACTGGAATCACCATTTAATTGCTCCTCCACATTTAATTTCCTCAATATCTCGAATTTGTTGACTGAATTACTACCCCACATTAATGAATCCTTATCTCTCTTTAATGGCCTAGACTTCTCCCCCACCCTAATCCATTTAAACCTTCCAGCTCCCTCTGTATTTCTCTTAATGTTCATTACCCCTTGATTAATTATTTCCTTGCCTTTTCGACTTCCAAGAATTGTATCATTCATTGAACCTGCTCTGCTTCCACGCGCCACCCTCTTCACCTCCTCCGGTGGCCTGAAAGTTGCTGGTTTCCATGGAGACTTCGCCCACTCCACCCAAGGCCTACGCTCAACCCAAATAGGACATTCATACACAGATTGACCCACCACAATTCTGACAAATGCTGGAACACTTCTTCCATCCCCTTTAATCTTAATCCTAGGATTACTTAAGCAATCATTCTTACTAGGATCGGACTCTGATTCTAAAAAACCCCCACAATAATTACCAATACTTTGAAGTACACTTTTACACCATAAGAATACTGGCAATCCAATCACCTTCACCCAAACTGAGCTCTCCTTCCAGCCTCTTCTAGAGCAGCCACTCCAGCTATGCCAACTGTCAAGCACCAGAATTTCCCCATTGATAACATTCTTTGTATCCTTTATCTTTTCAGCCACCAACAGAGATGGGAAAATGAACAAGAACCTTTCCACATCAAGCTTCTTAACCTCAACACCACCAGGAATTTTCCATTTCTTATTAACCCACCTGGACAGACTCTCAGCATCCAATGAAGCCTCACCAGGACCACCCAGTCTTCCCACTAAACACCTCTTCAACTTCATGCTATTCTCAACAGCCTCCTGATAATTAACAATAACATTATCCCTAGTATGATAACTACTTAAATTCTCCATTTTCCAGATTGGCAAAGCTGCAACCTTCAAATAAGTCAGAGTTTCATTAGAACCCCTGAGATTTTCTGCATTTTCAATGACTACCTCCTTCTCGGAATAGTACTGCTTCATACTACCTTGCACTCCATCCCCACGCAGCAACTCCCAAATAATCTCTGAGAAGAAACACCAACCAATCCCATAAGAAATCTCAGGAACTCGCACCAATCTTCTACCATAAGGTGCAAACAGCCTTAACTCTAATTTCCTCCTTATCCCATCTGAACTAATTGAACATAACAGAGTTCTTGCACCTCCTCTGAGACATCCTATCTGCCGGTGACCCTTGACATTCCAAAAACTCTTGGAACATTTCTGTTGCAACCATCTAAGCTCGTCCTCGTAGAGAACAATAGCCCTAACATAACCTCTACCCCTTTCCTTTATCCTATAACCCTTCTTAATATATTAATGAATCACTCTTATTTTATTATATTTTTTTAATCCATTCATACAAGATATGTATTTAGGCTATGTTTATTTAGTGGGATTATATGATGGGGGATAAGTAATACTATGGGATAATATATGGGATTAGATAAAAGATTGGATTAATTTTTTATGTGGGATTATTTTTTTGGTGTTTGGTCGGTGGGATTTAAAGTGGCATAAAAAATGTAATTTGATATGTAATGTAAAAGAAAATAATTTTGAACCTTTAAATTTTAGCAGGAACTAAATCCGGAGGTGGGAGATTAATAATCCCACCACCCCCGTGGGATAAGAAATCCAGCAAAAGCCGGGACAAAGCAGCCACCATGGATGAGGCATCCTTCAGCCAAAAACATGAGCAAACACCGGATTACTGTGGGCCTCACGGATGAGGCATCCAGTCCGCCGCTGCTGTCCGGTTAACAAATGAGCCCTTAGGATTTAACTTTTCCTTCTTTTCCCTACTAAATTCCCAAAAGACTCAACAATCACAACCTATCTATATTGTAAGCTGAATTTGTAACCATAACACTATTTTCAAATTATAGACACAATTTTTAAAAATAATGTTGCAGTTGCCATTTTTGCCAAAGAATAGCATAATGTTTAAGTAATTATATCAAATGCCTACAAGCTATAGCATTGTATGTTGTACCAAAATAGTTGTATCACACACACATTTGTAGTAAGCGTGGATATGGATCCTCAACCATGTATTGGAATATCCGTCTTTAAACTAGAAGTAAACCAGCACCACATGGGATCATCGAACCCAGCATATCCATTTAAAAGGTTCTGCAGTATTCACTAATCAAGTTGCACCGTTGACTCCAATTTGACTAATCAATGACCACTTATCACAGCCCCAGTGCCAGTGCTAAATAATTAATAACTAAATAATTCAGTAATCCATTCAATTTTTTCTCTATTTCTTCCCTTTGTTTTCATCTTCACAAGAAGAAATTGAAAACATGAAATTTATTATGAACCAGTAGGATAAAGAAGAAGAGAGACCAAAAACTGATCCAAGTCAAATTCTAGAAAAGTTAAGAAGGATGCCATTTTATTAATAACAGAATGGCTGCGGCCGCCCCCTTCATATTGTAGTGCTTTTAAGGCTGTCTATGATACACAAACCTACATTGCAAGCCCGTGAATCATAAACCATCAAGCAAAAGGATTACAAAAATGAGTCTCACTAGATTGGAATGACTAAAACAAGATGTCATGCAAATTGCTAAAAACTGTGGCCCTAAACAAGATGCCTCCAGTTAAAGCAGATACCAAAACTTTAAGAGGGGTGAAGACTCCCTAGAACGGATAAACAATCATTTAGAATAAAAGAATAGTACCTAGCTCCTCAACCTCCCATCCTGCACGCCCAGCACCAGGAAGCGCCTGACCAGCTTCAGCCTGCTGCGTTTTAGCACGAAATTTCTTCTTGAGATTGCCAAACTCATCATATAGTTCACCATCATCCTGTGGTCAGATTAGAAGTATGGTTAAAAAGGAAAAATAATGCAAGTGCCTGTACTGCCAGTTCAACTTTATTTTACCGCTTCAGCTTCTCGCCTGCGTCTTCTAGTTTCCTCTATTTCTTCTTCGTCAAGTTCTTTGTAACCACCACCCCGACCTCCCCTACATGACAAGGAAAAAACAGTACAAGTCAATTTTAACATCAAATGATTATCTCATCAATACATTTGAATAATTCTTCCTCAGGTACATTGAACCATGATATGTACTTACCCCAAAAAAAAAAAAAAAAAAAAACCCATGATATGCAAAAGAAGAAAATGTCATCTAGTAAAATGGAATTATGTTTGCTCACTCTTAGAGGATGGGGGGATCGGAATTCAGAAATTAAAAACAATGAACGAAGCCTTCGTGGGGAAGTGGTTGTAGTGCTTTGAAAAGGAAAGAGCAGCTTCTGGTGAAAAGTAATTTCTCTCAAATATGGTTAGCAATGGAAGAATTAGGCATCTGGTAAGGGTAGAGGACGCATGAGTTTGGTTTGTGGAAAAGTGCTCGCAGTAGGTGGGACACCTTTTATAAATTGATACTTTCAAGTTGGGACCTAGGAGAGGGCGAAATTCTAGAACTTCCCTTGGTTGGATGGTAGGAATCTACGAGACAACTTTCCTGACATTTTTTAGCTAATTACACAATCAAATTTAATAAATTAATTATGCGACAATTTTATTTTATTAGATTAATTGGATAATTTATTCTATTTGATAAAATTAAATAACCAATTACATAATCAGATTTCCTTTAATTATCAAAAAAATAAATTAATTATAAAAATTAGATGATAAAAAAAAATTATTTACTATAGTTGATAATTAACTTAATTTTTTGTATTAGATTAAATAGATAATTTATTATAATTGACAAATTAGAGAAGCATTGAGGATGCATTAATATATTAAACTCTGGCACGTGTCAAATTTGCCTCTGATGCTAGAAGAACTCTTTTAGTCTAGAACGTTCCCCCCCCCCCCCCACAAGGTGAGGAGGAGCAGGTCCTAACTCTTAGTATTAGACTATGAAGTATGGTCACTTCAAAATGGGTTTCGTACTTCCATATCAGTATCAAACACTCCAAGATTTGTTTTTTTCCCCTAGTGGGTTTGTTCTCCACATAAGCGATGCGAGTTTGAATCCCACGACTTAAATTGATGGCATAGTTGAGGGGCCAGCCACGTATCCCACGATTTACCCCATTGGTTACGCAATTCGTTGAGTGTTACAATAAATTGGTGGAGTTCCAGGTCACAAAAAAAAAAAAAAAAAAACCCTAGATTTATGTAGACAAAACTCCAAAAGTTGTAAAATCTTCTATCCAATATTTTGTAATGTCTTATCTATTGAATTATGTATCAAATTATCGAATTAGTTTTGCTACAAACGTTATATTCATATAATAGAGTTAACAAAATTTATATTTTTTATGTCATATTCCCGCTGTGTTCGCACCCTCATTTTGTGTTCATACCCATACTATGTCCATAGACGTGCTACTCAAGTACTAGATAATATGATTATAGATTGTGTACTTGGAGGACAGGAAAACAGTTAAATATGCGCCTACACCATAAATGCACACAGCATCGTAAAATATATACATAATTATACTGTTACATTTCAACACCTACATACTTCATCTTGGGTAAATCGTACAGCAGAATTTACTGCCAACACAAGGTGGAGGCCAGTATTAATTTTTCCAGTAGTTGGGCGAGTGAGTTATCAGAAGCTGATACTGTCACTAGTGACCTGTGTGATGTGTGAGAGTTCAAGAGCCAGAATGCAAAGCAGGAGGCAAACCTTACTGGTTTATGTATGTAACTATATTGGAAAATAAACCCTAAATCAGAATGAACTAGCTAGGTTCAGCACAAGCTCAGCCTTAATACGACTTCAGGTTTAGAATTCTGTCCAGCCTCGGGCCGACCAGTCCTGACTTAAAGTCAACCCAAAATTACACATGCTGAGGCAGGCTTGTAGTTAGTGCGGCTCTATTGGCAGCCCTGTCTAAAACACATAAATAAATAACAAAGGTCAGCAATGATGCATTTGACTAATTTTGTCTGGTGAGATTCAAGGTCAGAACAGCCAAAAGTTTGAGAGGCCTTAACAATTTGTATCCCCTTTTTAATTGCCCAAAAGAAACATTCAGCACACACCCGCAACAGAAAAGACAAAAGGGGCAAAAATAAAATAATAGCTTGGGAGCACACTATATGAAAGATCAGAAACTAGTCGATTGTTTACCCAAGAATGTTTTATTTTCCAGCCATACATCGGCATGTCAACAAAAGCTGTGATACAGTACCTCACACCTCCCTCGTTGTGACCAGGTTTGTTAGTGTTGCATATGTTGCATTTTGTTCGCTTTGCCCAATTGATATTGCCACACCTGGAACAAGAAGTCAAAGGAACAAAGAAGAGGTTAACATTAACAATATCGCACTGAATGTAGTCATCTATGAACCCAACGGTTGCTAAAACCAGCAAAAATATGCATTCATCTCCACACAAAATAAAAAGACTTTCACTTTTATGCTTCTTGACATACAAGTTAGAAATGCGTGCAATCTCTTATAAAACTACCATTCAAGCAGCAAAAATAATTTAAAAGACGAAAAACTCAATTTATTTCTCATTATTTCATTGCAATATAACATCAAGCATAAAATAACCCATGCCAAACCACATAAATAACAAGAATTTGTAGTGAATAAAGCATAATCTAGAAAACAATAATCAGACTAGGCATCAACAGACCCATAAAAATACCAAAAAATAAGTTTGGAAGGGAATGGTTTTGGATGAACAAACCATTTTCAACTAATTATCATTTAAAAAGAGAAAGATAATGCAACAATCTAATCTAAAAAGCATGTGTTATTGTGCTTGCTTTGTCACAAACTAGCAAGCACTTCCTATTGTCAATGTATAAAAGGCAGTAAGATTGATAAGTGTTTAGTGCATAATATCATCACCTGCCTCCAACCATCAACCATGAACCCAACAAATAAACTATAAAATGGGGCAGTATTTGCCTTCCACCAGCTTGACTTAGGGAGCTGATCTTCAAGATGTTCCTTTCCATACCAAGCGGGCAGCATAACAGAAAAGGAACTTTTACATAAATAAGGATCTAGAAATCAATCACAACAACAAGAAAATCAGACAAGACAGGGCATTTGAGAGTGCACTGTGAGTGACATTTCTCTCTGGAAACCAGCAACATTGCTCCTCCTTTCCCATCCTTTTCTGGTTATAATTAGTGGCAGTTAACCTTCAGGCTTCACGGGCCTTAGATTCTCATATAGGTAAGGTAGCCCATCCTGGTTCCAAAGTAGAAAGATCAAGACGAATAAGACCTAGTAACTAGTAAAATCCTAACGAGGGCAATACAAAAAACTGTTGAAAATGGGTGAAGAAGGGTTACAATATGAGAGATTAAGCAAGCACAACCTATACAGAAGTTGGGTAAGGTTAATCCGGACATACAATCCTTTTGGGGATTCCTTGATTACATGCAGGTTTAGGCCCTTATGAATATTTCAGCCATCATCTTGTTCTTTTGTTTGTGAGGGTCGAATCCCCTTAATGCTTCTTTAATAAAATTTCATTTACTTATCAAAACTCAACAAAACCTTAGTCCCACAATTTTATTTACCTATTCAACAAAAAAATAGAGCAACCCCAAGATCTATGTGATCCAAACAAGTTCTAACTTAAACAAGATCTATGTGACATGTTCTAACTTAAACAAGTAAAATTAAGTTTCTATGAGTCTACTTTAGGCAATCATGCCTAATAGAGAAACTCTAGGAGTAGGGAACTCTGCCTTAGTTGAACACAATAATTTTCAACCAATAGAAGGATATATAAAATGCAGAGAAAATTTTAGACCAAACATCTTCAAAAAAAAAAAAAATTGTTGCACAAGCACAAAAACTAAATATAAAATTTATATGTCGAATTAATTGTCTCACATGGGACAAGGCCAATCATTTGGACCAAAAAGACCAGTTGAACCACCAACTCCTCGGCCAGGGCCCCCTGAATCATGGCTACCACGGCCCCTTCCTCGACCACCAGCACCTGCACCACTACCAGAGCTCCCAGAAGGTCGAGCACTTCCACAACGGTTGCACACACCGCGAAACGCGAAGTTTACATTTGCACAACTGCTACAATGATAGGGCATGAGGAATCCATTTGCTAAAGTAAAATATCCTAGACAAGAGACATGTCAGAAACAAGCTAGCAAGAGCTGCTCACCAATATCACATCACAGACCTTGTATTCGGACACAGCCAGTCTCCCTCTTGTTGCCATGCTTTTCCTGAAGCGTCACCCCGACCTCTACCTCTTCCACCACTTCCATTCATGTCCTTAGCATTTTCATCCAACCCATCAAAATCACTACCCACACTTGGATCTCCAACATGATTTCCCGAGTTATACAAGTGGTCATCTTTGCTCTTCGACTCTGCTATAAAAACTCTTATTGTTGTTCCATGAAAATCCTTGTTGTTGAACCATTCAACAGCAGCTAGAGCAGCGTGAGGATCTTCATAGGTTACTGTTGCATCACCCTTTGGCTCATCTGTGATCTTATCTCGGTAAAACCATATTTTGGGTCGCCCAGTTCGCTTGTCTTTCTATTTAAATTAAACATAAACTTGTCAGAAACTGCTGAATATATAGAAAATATAGCATTATTAATTGCAAATGCATGTCAAACAAGGACTTGTACTAACTGCGAGCATCATAGGATACCAGGTCAGAACCCCTACCTTTAGCAACCCAATTGTACCAAAGTGCTCTGCCAGCATATTTTCATCAGTCCCAGGAGGCAAGTTACAAACGTAGATAGATCCATTAGAAGGGGATCCTTTTCCTGAATAGCTTGCCATCACGCTCAAATTTCAAGTAATCACAGCAAATAAATCCAGCACCAAGCACTACAAAACGTTTTAATAGTTTGGCTGAATGAGTTTGCATAGCCATAACTAGGTGGGAAAGTAATCAAATAATACATTTTTAAATAAGAAAAATCAATTTTGTTCCAAAAAGACTGAACTACAAGGCAACCAATGTAGCTCGTAGCCAAAGGAAAGCGTTTTATAGCTAATAGCTTATAACGAAGGGACATGTAAGTTAAGACTAGAAAGTTGAAACATATGGCAACCTGAAACCCACAATTTCTCACAACCATATATTCTTCACGCTCATTTAGCAGTAGAACAGAACAACAATAAATCTATTGAATGAATATTTGATAATTCCACGTAGAAATATTAAAACACATTACCTAATTTACAAAAAATAAAACAAATAAAACAATGAAAATTCGTCCGCACGTTCAGTAGCACTTGTGGCACAAACAATTTCTAATAGGATGGAAATGAATTGTACCCTTATTTTTTTTTTTTTTAAAAGCAACCTGTTGATAATAAGGAAACGTTAGATCATCTTGTAACGCGGAAGCTCGAGTATATGTATATATATCTACAAACTACACTAATCTAACATCAGCAAGGAACTAAATGTCGTTACTTTACAGTAGTAACGGCCGAAACCAACACTGAAACAGAGGGAAAAATCGAAATTCCATAATTTCTTTCGAAACAATGCAGTTTGTGTGTTTGCTTCTATGGAAACACTGTTGTGGATCGACACAACCGCAAAGGACTGACGGCAAGGAGAGAACGAATCTAAAAGAATTTCAGAAAATAATAATAATAATAATAATAATTTGAAATTCAACGGATAATCTGACAAAAACAACCCTAAAATTATTTTTAACAGAAAAAAATTTGTGAAAAGAAAAAAAAAAAGGCGAACAGACAAGAAAAATAATAAAATATGGAGAGAGAATGACCTGGTTGAGACTTTGGAAGTTGGGAGAAGTTGAAGAATGATCATCGATGGCTGTCTCCTTCAGATCCAGCCTCCAGCTTCGAGGTGCCTTCTTCTTGACTTCTCTTCCGCGTCCAGATCGACAAACTACACAACCCGCCCTCGGCGTCGCTCGCTTGCTTCGATCGTGCGTGGGTCGGAGTGGGCCTTTTTTACGTTGGTCCGGCCCACGAAATGTCACAGATTAGAAACCACATGAGACCACTATCCGAACGTTATCAACATAAATAGAAAGTTAGTGGGAGAAACCACGAAGACAACTAGGCTAATCCAAAATTGGCGTGTATATTTTGATATGATTTTGAAATAAATTTATTATTAATTATATATTGCAGTATACATATAATTTTTAAATCCTCAAAAAATTAATAATTTTTAAAAATTTTGAAAGGGCCATGCCCTTGTTCACATACGATCTTATTATATACTAAGTCAGTGTTTGGTTTGTAAAAAAATAAAAAATAAAAACTCCAAAAATCTTTAAAAATTTTTAAAAATCTCTAAAACTTATTTCACTGCATATATTACGAATTCACAACTTATCTTATTTTATCTTATTTTTTATCATTCTAAATATACCCTAAACATGGGAGATACTAAAACGAAACGTTGGAATTCGTGTGGTCAACAAAGAATGGGAGGAAGTTTTTCACTATCTTTTTTGTTTATTTTATTACATTTTTTTATAGTTTTTAAACATTTTATTACATTTTTGATATTTTTTAAACATTATGTTCTTTTTTATTTAAAAAATATTATCAAACAAATACTTAAAAATAAGTGAACAAAAAAAACAATCAAAAAAGTCAACTTATTTTTAATTTAGATTTGGTTTGGAAAATATAGTAGCTAGTTTTTTTGCAACTAACTTTTTTATGTTTGGGAAAGAAAAAAAAAATTAACTTTTTAGTAGTTAGTTTTTTAATTTTTTTTTTAATTTGACAGTTTTACCTTTTATAGTTTAAAAAAAATTTAAAATATAAGAGAGTAAATTTAATAATTTTAAAAAAAGACAAAAAAAAAAGTTAAGTAACGGATTATGAATTAACTGGCCACTTCTCAATCGCAGGCTTACTAAACCAACCTTAAGCAGTTCACATTATTTTTTTAAAGAACAGAGGCGCAAACAGATTGGCACACAAATTCGTTTCGCACAAAGGCATTAAAAGAATATACAAAACAAAATAAAATAGAATTGGTGTAAAATCTCAAATGAACAATAACATTTGAAAATTTAGGTGACATTTACTTTGATTTTTTATTTTTTATTTTTTATTTTATGTGTTTTATGTTTTAAAATTTTCAAAATATAGAAATAAAAAATATTATTTTCTTTATTTTGAGTTAAAAATATTTAAAATAATTTTTTGTCATTTTTTATTTTATATGTAAATTTATTTTTTATTTTTTTAAAATAAAATTTAAAAACACAAGTGACTAAATATGTTTTAAATTGTTTTTTTTTTTATTTTCAAAAATTTAAAATAAAAAATAAGTTCAAAATAAGAAATAATAAATAAAAAATAAATTAAATAAAACCTGAGCTCCTACAAAAGAATTATGTGTGATTAAGACGTATTGAAAAGATAAGTAAGTATACTTCGTCAAAATTTATCATTTCGTCAAATACTAAAAAAAAGTTGTACTCTCAAATTTCTCCATTGAGTCAAACTTAACCTTAGCGATGTTACTGTTATCATTTATTATTATTTTAAGAAATGCGCCTCGCTAGCTAAAGGTTCGCGTAAAAATGTACGATGTCTTACAATTATGGGGAGTTGAATATTATATGTTCCACCATCGGTTAACTTTTTTTTTTGGGTACTCCTTGTCTGGTTCTGTTGTCGTAATAGTTGCTTGATTGGTGCTGTTGTAAATGGTGGATTACCACACAGCCAGAAATTCCAATTACCAATTCAAAATTGCACTTTTCTTGTGCTGCACCTTGTACGCAACTTGCCAAGTCTGAATGTATGCATCCAAATTGTGGTTTTTACTATTTATTGAGATGACATGTGTAGTGTAGAAAATTTATTTTTTCATTATTTTAGCATAGAAATACACTTAATCGATCTCATCTATTAAAAAAAAACTTAATTTGATTTGGTTCAGTT
The DNA here is from genome assembly GCA_035590655.1 of Pouteria glomerata. Lineage (NCBI taxonomy): Eukaryota > Viridiplantae > Streptophyta > Magnoliopsida > Ericales > Sapotaceae > Pouteria > Pouteria glomerata. Next base: position 527,826 of record JAVXUM010000029.1, read on the forward strand.
TGATTAGCACCGAGATACACCATTTACATACATTGAGATGCGAAATGTTGATAATTTTACTTATAATAACAAAATGTTTACATTTGAAATATCAAATTCGGTCAAAATTCTAAAATTTTTTATTATTTTTTTAACATTTTACACATCAAAATTTTTATTTTTTGTAATTTATTTTTATAACTTTTTATCAATATTTTCATGCTTTCCAAGAAATCACTAGACAGTTAACAATCTAAAATTTACCCCTTTTTTTTTATATTTTTTTATCAAAATTTAACATTTCAAATAAGCATAATATAAAAAATTATGATAATTACACTTTACTCTTTGGAGTTTGACTAAAAAATATATAATTTTATATAATTTAAAAATCGACACATCATTAGATTAAAGTGTAAAATTGGCATATTTGTAAATTTGACTAGATTTGTGCCTCAAGAGTATCACTTAAAAAAAAAAAAAAAAAAAAATAAATTTTATTTTGTTTTTTTACGCCAAAAAAA
>JAVXUM010000029.1:576611-597808 GCA_035590655.1 Pouteria glomerata
AAATAATTTTAGTTTAATTAAATATTTAAATAAAATAATTTATTTTAATATGACACAATAAAAATGGACAAATTATTAAAATTGATAAAATGCTGGTAACAGAAAAAATGGTGAAAACGCTTTTTTTGTTTACGTTTTTCTATTTAAATTTTTATTTTTTTGGAAACAAAAAACATAGACAGATTTACCAAATATGTTTTTATTGTTAGTTTACAAAATTTTAAAAACATAAACAAAAAATAAAAATGTTACTAAATGGGGGCCTAAAATTCTTAATCGTACCAATTATGATTTGCCAAATTTTTATTTTCTGCTTCTTGTTCATATATAACATATATATTTTGAATAAAATATATTTTTTATTTTTATGAAATGATGATTTTAAAAAATAAAATTCAAAATGGGTTGGTCTGTGAGTATATGGATCTGAATTAGATCTTGCAAATTAGATCCAATTACTTTTGGATCTGGATCGGATCCATTATAATTGGATCTAAATTTAATGGATCTGCTCCAAATCTAATCTAGACCCGCCCCATTGACAGGTCTAGGCATATATCTAACAATATATACTGAATTAGAATCTAGTTCAACTTATTTCCCAAAATAGGAACAAAGGCGTTTTTTGATACATCGCCTTTATTAAATGAAGAAGTATTGAATGAAACAATACATATGTTTAGGACTTTTTTAAGCAATTTTGTTTGAATAAACGCCTTTGGCTAAAAGAATTTAGTCAAACAACGCCTTTAGTTGTAAAGCACAAGAAAAGAGCACAAGGAAACAAACCAATCAATCATCGTCTGCAGAGTCCAATCAACTTCGACACCTCACCAAGATCATTAACCGATTCAATTGACCCATCAATCAAACCACACACACATAAATACATACATGTGTATGTATAGAGAGAAAAATGTGAAATACATCCATTTCAGCTAGCTTGAAGGCGATTCGAATGCTGCCAAAGGGGGAAGACAAGAGAGCAAGCATGAGAGAAAGGGGCAACTTCGAGTTGTATGTCTGGCGATTGAGAATTTATGGCGTTGGCAAAGTCTTTGAAGGCCTTTGCTATCTTTCTCAGTGGTTTCCATCGTCAAAATTAGGTTTTTGCTAAAGCGTTGTTTGATTAAGTGCTTTTGGCCAAGGTGTTTATTCAAACAACGCCTTTCAAAAAAATTATGGACAAAAGCTTTGTTTCATTCAATGCCTTTTCATTTGATGAAGGTGTTGTTTTAGAAAACGCTTTTGGTCCAATTTTGAGAAATAAGTTGAATTGGATCCTAGTTTTGTATATACTGTTAGAGTTTTGTCCGTTTGGTTCAAGAACTCTTGTTGGGAAATAGGTTAATAATGTATATCATAACTTAGCATTCCTCCTCACATGTGATCTTGACTCATTTGTGGACCAGATACAAACAAATTGAACCAAACATGGCGACCAACTCAAATAGAATAAAGTGCACAAGAACAAATAGTGAACAAACATTGATGAGACTTGATCCCATAATCAATCAATGTTAAGTTATCATTTGTCCAAAAGTTAAGCTATTAGAAAATAGACCCAACAATATATATCAACTCAACTCAACAGTTTTCAAATCTGATAGTCCTCAATTATTTGTAGAGAATCTGCTAATCAAGTTCTGTTGTGTTTTTCCACGGATGATATGTCACTTACTGCTGGAGCTTGGGGTACTACTTCCGATTCCTCATGATTTTGTTCCTTTACTTATTTGGGTCACCCTCAACCCCTTAGCGGGGAGAGAGTTGCTTTTATTTCCTACTTTTTTAGTAATATCTTCATTAATAAAACTTCATCTCCCATATCATAAATTCTCTTATTTACCCCCCCGTTTACATATGAAGTTTGTAGGGAAATATAAAAGTAATTTTCTTATTTATTTTGTCCTTGGTTAAGTGGCACATTATGCGTTTGTATGGTAGGCTGTTGAGTTTAGCAAGTTGGCTGGATCATTGAGACCAGATGAATCAGAAGATGTGATCGAGTCTGCCTGTCAGAAATTGATAGCTTTCTTTCACCAGCGTCCTGAGCAGAAAATTGCTTATGTTACGCAGTATGGTTTGCTTCCCCTACTGGAATTACTTGAGGTTCCACGAACTCGTGTATGTCTGCTCTTACAAGGCTTTCTACTTGTCTTCTTTTACGTTCTTGTTGACTTGGTTATTTAATTTTTTTTTTTTTTTTTATCTTATCATTTTAATTATTTCAAAGATAATTATTATAATAATAATTGTTATTATTATTATTATTTAATTTCAGGTCATATGTTCAGTGCTTCAAGTTCTAAATCAAATAATTAAAGACAACACTAACTTTCTGGAAAATGCTTGTCTTGTTGGCTTTGTAAGTACTAGACATTCAGATTTTTATTTCTCATGTCGAACCATTGTCAAATTGAATAATGCAATAACTACAGCACAAATTGTTGCCTGCATGCATGGTCATGAGGTGGTCTGTTAGATATGCATGACTGTTGGGAGTCTCCCCCTCAAGGGCATCGGAACTAGAGTATGTCTTTCTATTGTATTTATTGTTAAGTTACACCACAGATTCCTGTTGTGATGAGCTTTGCCGAACCTTATCGTCCCCGGGAAGTTCGTATGCAAGCAGCTTGCTTCGTGCAGCAGCTTTTTCAGTCCAGGTATAAGTTTGGTTTTCTGGATTCGCATAAATAACTTTCACCAGAATTTCGGCTTGTGGCTTAAATTTGGAAGCTTCTTTCTTTACAGCTCTTTGACATTGCAAATGTTTATTGCTTGTCGTGGAATACCTATTCTGGTTGGCTTTCTAGAGGCTGATTATGCAAAGCACAGGTTTGTAGTGCTACCAATGAAGACAAAATTTAGTTCTATATTGTCAGTAAAGTCATCCAGAGGGCAGACGCTTTGCCAATTATGTGGTGCAAAGTATCTAAAATGTTCAATAAAATAAAACAACGCCTACTTGTTTACTAGTTTGGCTTAATATATATTAGGGGTTGAACCTTCCTGTAGGTTACATTGTCCTACTACACCTTTAGTTGTTTAACAACAATATTTTCATTTGAAAAATAATTGACTGAACACGGCAGAGAGAAGTTAACATAAAATGTTATTTCTTCAGAGAACAAGCGCATATAAACTCAATTAATATTTGAAAGAAATCGATTGTTAGATTGGTGGTTCTACAATTACCTGAATACGGGGTGATAATATATTATCATTGTCGTCGTGTAAAGAAACCCTTTAAAGTACCAAATGATCCAGCATCTCTGACAATTTATATCCAGGGAGCAAGAAGTCCATAATGCTTAATATAACTTAAGACTCTGAAGATCCAACTAATTTGGGTTGCCACTTCATACAAGATTTACATTACATTTTCCATTATTTTAGGTTGCTGCTTCATACACTTGCCATTTTCAGTGCAAATCTGTAAATTTCCAGCACTTTTTTTGATAATTAAATTTACAGCATTTTTATTGATGCAATCATTATCAAATAAAACAACTTTGTGCTGGGAACTTTGAAATAAAGGTCAAACCCTTTCCATAGTTTAATCCATTTCTGACATTGAGGTAAATTTTCAGTTTTACTCTAGGGAAAATTTCATTTTTCCTCCTGGCTAAATGAGCTTTTACCAGAAATCCCACTTTAGGACCTGATTTTTTTTCTTTCGTAGTGGCTGAACTTTTCACTAGTTGCAGTGTTCCCCCTCAATGACTTTTTTGCCTTTGCAATACCATCATTAACTGTGCAGGTGGCATAAATTTTATGCCCAAAAAGGTCACCGGTGGATATTGCAACAAATGAAAAGTTCAGATCCTTAATTGTTAAAAACAAAAAAAAAAAAAAATTAGGTTCTGAAGTAAGATTTCAGATGACGCCCAATGGCAAAGTGAAATTTACCCCTTGTTTATGGTCATTTTTTCTTTTTCTTTTTCATGACACATGCGCATTTACATGAAAATTCTTCAGTGATCTATTGATTCCATCTTTTATATGCAGAGAAATGGTCCATCTAGCAATAGATGGCATGTGGCAGGTCTTTAAGCTTCAGCGGTCAACCCCTAGAAATGATTTTTGTCGCATAGCTGCAAAAAATGGGATTTTGCTGAGGCTTATCAACACTCTATACAGTTTGAATGAGGCAACTCGATTGGCTTCCACATCTGGTGGCAGTGGATTTCCAGTTGATGGATTGACTCCACGATCACGTTCTGGTCCATTGGATCCTAACAATCCTGCTTTTGCTCGGGGTGAAACATCTCATGTAATTGACCATCCGGATCTTCTAAAAATTAAGCATGAAGGAACTGATCATACCTCATCAATTGGAACACAAGAACCTTCATGTTCTTCAGCTTCATATTCACCAGATTACCAATTCTTTCCCTTAGATGCTGATAGACCCGAATCAAGTAATGCCTTAACTTCAATTGTTTCAAGATTGCCAGATCAAACATCTTTGGACAAAGTTTCTGATGTAGCAATTAAGGAATCTTCAGGGACAAGCTCTAGAGAACAAGAAAATTTAGACCAATGGAAAATTGATGCTTCTAGAGCAGAAGTTGACCTTAGACAGCAGCGGGTCGCTGATTCTACTGATAGACCATCCTCTGATGTGGGTGTAAAATCGAAAGAAGGTGCATTAAATGGGACTACTAAAGTAGCCACTCAGCATGAGAATGTTCGACCTCTTCTAAGCTTGTTGGATAAGGAACCTCCTTCTCAACGTCTCTCTGGTCAACTTGAGTATGTTCGCCACCTCTCTGTTTTGGAAAAACGTGAAAGTATACTGCCTCTTATACATGCATCTGATGAAAAAAAAGCCAGTGTGCTAGAGTTTTTGATGGCTGAGTTTGCAGGTAAATTTTGTATTCATCTATCTGATACTTGTCTCTCTTTTGATCGATGATCATCTCTCCCTAGTGGGAACGTCTACTTTAATTGATATAATAATTGAATTATTAACTTCTGTCTAAAATGCCAACCCAATGCATGAAACTCCTAAATTGCACAATGTGGGGTCTTGGGAGGGTCAAATATATGCAACCATTATTACTGCTATCTAACCATTATAATTTTGAGCATACATTCTTGATTAGCTGCTTTTTATTTATTTATTTAATTATTTGTGCTAGGATGCCTTTGCCTTATTCTATATTTTGACCATAGTTGCACTCAGTTTATTTGTTTTTGTTTGTGCATTCGAGGACTATTTCTTGCCAAAGGTAAGTGTTTTATTCATGCTTGTGCAGAGGTCTCTGAACGAGGAAGAGACCATGGAAACCTTGATTTGGTGGCTAGAAGTCCCCATAAATCAGTAAATAAGAAGGCAGGCCTACTGACATCTAATGAGGAAGCTGTTTCAACATCTGGACTTGCACCTCGGACTGCATCTGGTGTACTTTCTGGTTCTGGGGTTCTAAATGCTAGACCAGGGAGTACAACATCGTCTGGATTACTTTCCCATATGGTATCGACCTTCAATGCTGATGTTGCCAGGGAATATCTAGAAAAGGTGGCGGACCTTCTACTTGAATTTGCTGGAGCTGACACAACCGTAAAATCCTACATGTGCATTCAAAGTTTGCTTAGTCGTCTCTTTCAGATGTTTATTAGGGTGGAACCCCATATTCTTTTAAAGGTATATTAAAAATTGAGTTGGTACAGTTGATTTCCAGCCTTCTAAAAAAAATATTGCTACGTTCTTATCTTGGTGCTCTTGGTTATTTTTAGTTGTTGAAGTGTATTAATCATCTATCAACCGACCCACATTGTCTAGAAAATCTTCAGCGAGCAGAAGCAATTAAATATTTGATCCCAAATCTTGACCTCAAAGAAGGGCCTCTTGTATCCCAAATACATCACGAGGTGCACCTTCCTGCTTTCATTTTTTATAATTAAAACTGAATCTGATAAAAAAAAGAATTGAAATTGTTTTTGAATGTGGATACCTTCTTCTTTGCACTAATCTAGTTTGTGCAATTGACTGACTTCTGTACTCTTCCTTGCTAATTTCTCTTCTCTAAAGGTCCTTAATGCACTATTCAACCTATGCAAGATAAATAAGAGGAGACAGGAGCAGGCAGCAGAGAATGGAATCATTCCACCCCTGATGCATTTCATCATGTCTGATTCACCCCTAAAACAATATGCACTGCCACTGCTATGCGATATGGCCCACGCATCACGTAATTCAAGGGAGCAATTGAGGGCTCATGGTGGACTGGATGTGTACCTCAGTCTACTGGAAGACGAGATTTGGTCCGTGACAGCACTGGATTCTATCGCTGTTTGCTTGGCACAAGACAATGACAACAGGAAGGTAGAGCAAGCTTTACTGAAGAAGGATGCGGTTCAAAAATTGGTTAACTTCTTCCAGTGCTGTCCAGAACAGCATTTTGTGCACATATTGGAGCCCTTCTTGAAAATTATCACGTATGGCATTTTCAATCTTCATTCTCTTACTTTTTTCATCTGTATTGATAAAGGTTCTATATTCCAACCCTGAATAGTCAATAAGACATTAATGTACATGATTCACATCTGAATGTATTCTGGATTAAAATATCAAACCTATCAACAATCATTCTTGCCCATCATCAAGAGCTCAACCCCAGGATGAACACTGAGATGATTTAATGACTCTGCATTACGGTTTTGCCATGATATATTGGATTGCCACAATTCACTTCAGAAAGTTTTTTTACATCTCAGTTGACGCTGTTTAATCAATTTTAATCTGTAAGGAAATAACCGAACAATGTAATATCATTTTATTACAGGTGCTCAAATGCACATAATTATAAGACTCGTGTAGAAAGTCTTTCAAAGCTGTTTAAAGTTTAGAACTGTAGCTTATTTATGAAGCTCACTATTTCTCATCATTTTTAGATGCTTTATAAATTATTCTTTTCTACCATTGAAGCTTTTCAAACTTCGATCATTGTGTTTTGCTCTGTAGGAAATCAGCGCGGATAAATACGACTTTGTCTGTTAATGGTTTGACACCGTTGCTCATTGCAAGGCTTGACCACCAGGATGCTATAGCTCGTCTCAATCTACTCAAACTGATAAAGGTGGGGCACTGGACTTTTCTTGTATTCTTGTATCTTTTATTTTATTTTATGATGTTGATTAGTTAGTTGTCTTCAGGAATTTCTTGTTGAATTGATGCCTTTAATGATGCTTGCATTGTTTAAAAAAGGATGATGTGATTTCTATTGATCATGCGTTTGGAAATTTCTATTATAAGGATGCTCATTCCCATTATTAAAATTCTTGAAAAAATCGTGAGTTATGGTGGCCATTGGAATTACTGATAATTGCCCGTTACTCAGTCAATGGTGGTATTGTTATCTCAGTATGGAAGTTATTCAATGTCATTGGAGGCAATGGGCATTACATGGAAAATGCTAACTTATTAGGAAAGTTCTCGCTGTTGCTGGAGGCAAATGTTTCGATTTGTTAATGTCAGTTGGAGAGTACAAAAAATAAATAAATCAATAATGCTATAGAATCAGCCTGAAATGGAGGAATTGGGTAATGCTGAGTTCATTTCATTTTCGAATTAGTTTTATTATGATTACCATTGTCGTCCTCTGTAAAACCCTAAAATGTGTGTAGTTTCTTGCCCGATGTTTAGGATTTTCCATATCCAGGGGCAAAAAGATTCTTGTTGCTGTGAAGATTTATAAGTTACTATCAAAGCACCATTGTTACGATAAAAGTATCTTTAACCGTTCACTTGTTCCATACATGTTGAAATAGAGTTGGGATTTAGCAGAACTTATTAAATGTTTTATGTTTGCTATTGCATATTTTTCATCAATGCTAGAAACTATCTTTTTGTTACTCTTAACATCCGAGAAGAATCACTCACTTGAGATCTTATTTTATTTATTTATTTATTTTTTTCAGGCTGTGTACGAGCACCACCCTCGTCCAAAGCAACTTATTGTGGAGAATGATCTGCCACAGAAACTTCAGAATTTGATTGAGGAGCGCAGAGATGGGCATCGTTCTGGAGGCCAAGTTTTGGTGAAACAAATGGCAACTTCACTGCTTAAAGCACTTCATATAAACACTGTTCTCTAAAATGCTGGTGCCCGGGTTTCTTCTCTGTATTGTTGACTGTTAGTAGCAATTGTATTTGTCCACTTCTTCTCTTCATTTTTCTCCAGAAGGGGTGCTAGGGCCAAGAAGGCTGATCTTTTTTAATTCTACTCCGTCTTCAGTTGTGTATTCTGTAATCCGTATACACTCACAATTCACATATGGTCTTTTTAAGTCTTGATTAATATCCAAATTTTTTTAAGATTGATGATGTCTTTTTTTTTTCCCCTTCACTTGCCATTGGAAGAGAGTTTTGTGTGAGTTGGCAGATTTTAATCTAACAGTCCAAATATATTGATGTTATTTTAAATTTAAAAATGCACGAATGCATTTGAACTGTTAAATTTTAATTTAAAAATGCACGAATGCATTTGGACTATTAAATTTTAATTTAATAGTTTTCGAGGTTGAAGTCACCGGACTGATATCGTCTTCGATATCAACCTCCTTTTTTTTGAGTTATGGATCTTGAACTTAATAGAATATGTAAATATGTCTCTAGCTTAGTGAAAGTATGTAATTAGGGTTGCAAATGAACTAATCTACTTATGAACAGATTTGTGTTTTAGATCGACTCGTTTATTTAATAAATGAGTCAACTTTGAACAAAAAATTTTATTTGTTTAGCAATTGAATTGAGTTTGAATATTGTTTGATTTACTCCGATTTGTTTAATATTATATATATAAATAAATTAAATGATGTATGCATGGCATAAAGTTTATTTTCACGTATGCATATGTTTTTTCATTTAGTAAAAAAAATATAAAATAAAATTAAACAAGTCAATAAAAATATATATGTATATATATATAAGATAAAAAGTTAATAAGTCAATTTGAATTTAGACTCAATTGTGGTGAAATGGTGCAAGACTTATCTATTAAAAGGTAAGAGCTTTTGAAGTGTTAGTATTCCTCAAGATTGCTCATAGAGTTAGAGAAAATTGTTAAAGTTAAGAGAAGAAACCATTCGTAGTTCAAAATATGAGATTGGAAATGGCTTGGAGGCCTTGTTGTGGTATAGTAATTGGCACTCATTCGGCCAACTCATTTCAAGATATTTGCACACGATGCAAATAGACTTATTCAAGCTATTGTATAACCATAATTCGAATGATAGCTGGGCTTGGCCCTATCTTACAACGTAGAAACTTTAGAAGATTATAAATAGGCATCCACCAGATTATCAATCATTTTCAAGGAGGTAAGATGTATTTAAATGAATTGCTTCTTCATTATCTTTTTACAAAACTGCAACTATTTGGAATGGCATTAGAGCCCAGTGGTTGAAAGTTACATGGCATAAGCTACTTGGGTTTTCCAAACACATTCTCAAGCATAGCTTTATATTATTGCTAACAATCAAAGGAAAACTTAGCACAAAGGACAAACTACTCAAATGAGGAATAATTAATAATCATGTATGCAATCTTTGCAACAAAGTAGAAGAAGAATTCAATCATCTTTTTTTTGGATGCAAATACTCAGCTGATATAAGGAATTAAGTTTCTGAACTCCGCCAATTGAATAAACAGCATCGCAGCTAGATGGATGAGATGAATTGGTTCATAGGCAAAATAGGAAATCATTTTCTAGTATTATAAGGAAAATTATATGGGCTACTACAATCTACTGTATTTGGTTGGAAAGAAATCGAAACATATTCATATGTATCGTTGTTTCTTGTGCTCAATTGCTAAAACTTATTAGAGATGAAATTAAATGAAAGGCATCTCAATTTACTGATGTACATAATTCAAGTATAAATTTAGATATACACACTAATTGGAGAGTACCTTTTAGAGTACAATATAAAATCGGAAAAATACTCTTGTAATTTTGAATTTTTTTTTCTCATAATCCAAATGAAAGCTTACTTATCCCCCCTTCCCAAAAAAAGAAAGTCAATTTGAATTTATTTATACACACGCACAGCTTGACCCATCATGCCGCAAAAAACCAAGCTTGAGTTTTTGGGACGATCGAAAAGAGTTCAATTATTTAAGCTCGTGGTTAGCCCAATTCAAGTTCAAATATTTTAAAATTTAATCAATATGTTAAATAATTAATTTACTTAAATTTACATCAAATGGTATTAATTTTGAATTAACTATTCGTATTGTGTGGGCTTCAATTTTTTTTAGTAATTTTGTGTATGTTATAATATTTGTATTAAATTTAAGCAATGTTCTCTTGGGTTTCAGGGGGCTGTAGTGAAAAAATCCACTACAAGCAAAAAATCAAGAGTTGAGATTTGATTGCACTTTAGTGACATATGACTTTTTACATTTTGTATTGATTGTGTTCTATCAGATATTTTTTAACTTTTGTTTTTATTTTTAAAATAATTTTAATTTAATTAAATTGTAACCATTAGATTAAATATAATCAAATCTAAACCCTTGATTTTTCACTGCTTGGATTCTAGAGGCTGTAGTTCACTGCAAGAACTGTAGAAAAAAAAATTAAGAGTTGAAATTTGATTACACTTTAATGATATGACTTTTTACATATGTATTAATTATGTCCAATCAGATTTTTTTAACTTCTGTTATTATTTTGAAAATAATTTTAATTCAATTAAATTATAACTATTGGATTAAATATAATCAAATTTCAACCTTGATTTTTCATTGCAGCTCCTACAATGGAAAAATCAAAAGTTAAAATTTAATTATACTTTAATGACTTATTACTTTTTACATTTTGTATTGATTGAGTCTAATCAGATTTTTTTAACCTTTATTTTTATTTTGAAAATAATTTTAATTTTATTAGATTGTAACTATTGAATTAAATACAATCAAATCTCAACACCTGGAGTTCATGTTTTCTTATTATGTGCAACTTGACACCAGGGATGAATCATGTTCTCTTATTATGTGCAACTTGACACTAGGGATGAATCTAGGAGAGACGAAGGGCCGTCACTCTCCTCAACCTTCAAAAAAATCCTTAGATGTTTAGTGTAATTTTAATAAAACTTTTAAATATCTTCTAATAAGGTTTGTACCTTCAATTTAAATAATTTCATTATAAAAATATTCTGAATAATTATATCACGGTAATTATTTGAAATAGTTTCATTATAAAAATATTCTCATTCTGTCCTAAAACAATATGTAATTTTTCCCCAATTATTAAGAAAGTTGATACCGCCCTTAAATCTTCCGTAAAATACAATCTAAATTACATCAATCCTAACACAAATAAGTTACATTGCCACCCATGGACAGTTTTGTCGCACAAGGAAACCCGGACGAGTTTGTTTCTAACCAAATCTATAGCATCTTTGCAGCCAAAAAAGTTTCCAACACTGCATTCTTTTCTTCATGATCTCTAAATTCAGCTCTCCTTCCATGGCCTGCAAAACAAGGAAGAATATAAGAAAATAAAAGACATCTACTAATTTAGTTATTTTAAATTTCTCAAATTTCATACTTTTTCCTATCCATTTTCCACTACAAACCAAACAAACAATAATTTCGAATCATTTTTACTTTCCGTTGACAAATCCTTAATCCAAACATAACATATGATAATTTCTTTATATGGGCTTTACGGCTATATAGGATAGAGAGGTAATGGAAGAAGCGGTGAAAAGCAAGAGGTTGAAAAATCATGATTTTGCCCATCTCAGAATGGCTTACAAATAGAGAAGAATTGATTAAGTGTATGAATAAGAGCATTAAGAAATTTGATTCCCAAAAGGGCTTTATTTAACTCAAGTTATTCTTTCACCAAAATGAAGGTAAAGCCTACCCACCCGGTAATATCCACTCAAAGTCCAAGTCAAGTAACAATCTGACACTGTTCAACTGCATGGGAACTGCAAAACAAAAGGGGGAGGATATTAGTAATTAAGAAATAAGGATATCATGTATATATGTATTACCTTTTGCCTGTAAACAATATCGTTATTTCTAGCAAGGACCCCAACACCTGCTCATTGAGATGTACCAAGAAATTATAGATGCCACTTAGGTTGGGAATTAAAAAAATATCACCGCAAAGGCCAATCTAATCCATGGACTTGCTCAATATACAATAAGCAAGTTCGTTTTTCTCATAGGAACTGCTAAGATGTGCTTTTGCGCATGCGGGCGCGCGCGCGCGCGCGCACACATTTATATGGACCTTATTCACTCATGAACCTTTCCCACACTGGCTTAGAAGACTCAACGCACTCCCCTGAAGCATGACAGACAAAACTGCATTTTGGCCGAGAACCTCATGGCTACTCTAACCTGCACTTTCCCAGCCAGAACCTTAAACGGAAATCTAGTCTGAATTGGAATCAGCATCTGTGATGAAAAAGCAAACAATTTGTTCATACCTGAAAACCAATTGTATCTCTCAGCAATGCTCAACCCCGATTCATTCATAAGCAGATGGTCCCCGGTGAAAAGGATCTTCTGGGACTTGTAAAACAAGCACACTGATCCCTAGCATTATATCAGAGATCAAAAAAAAAAAAAAAGGCATGTCTCATTGTCGCCCTTGCTTTATTGAATTACAATACTCGGTCACTAAAGAACTATCAAAAGCTAATATAAGAATCAAATGAAATGATCCAATAAAAATGACAAGATTGTTCATCCAAACTGATCCAATAAAAATAAAGAGATAGTTCATCCAAACTGATCCAAACAAAATAAAGAGATAGTTCATCCAAACATAGCAGCATGTCTAGAATTTATATACGAGAATAATGAAGAATTGCAGTTACTAAAATTAATGGTTCTTGATCCGATAACTAATGATCAATCAGCTAGTGAATACCAGTCCTCAAAGGATGAATGAAGATGGTACGGTAGCAAGGAAACACATATTAAATGTAATTATAGCAATTTTATGCACTCACTTCTGTATGTCCAGGTGTGTGTATAAGTTCAACGTCATGGCAAAGGTTCCATGGCCCACTCCCCTCTAGCTTAATCTCCACATCAGCCGTAGAAAAGCCAACCTGGCAAGACCAAAATAAATACCAAATATTATGCTTGAAATTACAAAAATCCACAACCAATTAATAAAAAAAAAAAAAATGCATCCACCATTAATTGCCATAATATATATGTCCTATGGCCACGAAGAGAAGCAAACTAACATGCTTCATGTCTGTCATGAACTGTGTTAAGCCACGTCAGTCCAGTAAAGCACGAAAAGCTAATCCTAAATATACAGAGTAAGCAGAAGGTTTAGAGGACCAAGTGATTGTGGGAGAAGCAGCAGTAGTTGAGAATTAATTGGATTTTATTAAGTTTAGTTTGTTTCGCATGTTTACAAGTTTCCGCTCTTATGTTTAGCAGTACCCTTTTATTTCGGTTGTTTGTTGTCAGCTTGTTTATTTAAGTTTGAAGACTGGAATGAGAAGAAGTTAAGCATTATTCAACTACTTTGTGGTTTCTTTCGCCCAAAGAAAGAAGTTTTTTTCAAATTATTCTTGTCTTTATCCAAACTCTGACCAGGACGAATCAATCGGTATCAGAGCACGGTTTTATGGCGACCAACAAGGAGAGAAAACCACAAAGTAGTTGAATAAAGACAAGAATATCCTGCTAACATGTTACGGGAAGTTCTATATTCAAATGGACCAACGGAGCCTCAAGCATTTTTTGGAGCAGCGAATAGCCACTTCCGAGCAGCAGAAATGGGTTGCCAAACTCCTGGGTTATGATTATGAGATAACCTATCAACCTGGGCATGAAAACTCCCCAGCTGATGCTCTTTCCTGTTGCCCAGGTAGTCCTATTCTCAACCAATTATTTGTACCATATGTAGCCATTTGGGAAGAGATAAAGAAGGCAGCACTTGGAGACAAATATATGGAGATGATAGCTCGATTAACCAAGGAGAGTCCAGAAGCCCATATGCAACACGTGATGGATTGTATTTCTTCAAGAAAAGTGTGGCAGTGTCGTCTGATCCCACAATTCGTAAGCAATTATTGAGCAAATTCCATGACAGCAAATGGCCGGCCACTCCGGTGTTCTAAGGACTTTTAAAAGGCTGGCTCAGCAATTTTATTGGCCCTCAATGTACCAGTCAGTTTGGGATTATATTAGGTGATGTTAAGTTTGTTAGAAGACAAAGGTAGAGACGTTGGCACATGCGGAACTGCTTCAATTGTTACCCACTCCTTGTCAGGTTTGGGATGATATTACTCTTGATTTCATTGAAGGATTACCTATTTCTTATGGTAAAGATGCAATTCTAGAAGCGGTCGACAAGTTGAGCAAATATACTCATTTTATTTCCTTAAGCCATCCATTCACAGCCAAAAGTGTTGCAGAGAAATTCATTGGAGTTATTAAGCTCCACAGTATGCCTAAGTCAATTATTAGTGAAAGGAATCCATTGTTTATCAGTAGATTTTGGCAGGAATTCTTTACCATGTCACAGGTACCAAATTGAAAATGAGCTCCACCTACCACCCGCAAACTGATGGGCAATTAGAAGTAGTCAATCGGTGCTTGGAACAATATGTCTGCTGTTTCACCCATCAATGACCGCGCAAATGGAGCACTTTTTTACCTTGGGCGGAATTTTGGTATAATTCTACCTATCATGGGTCCACGGGAGTGTCGCCATTTCAAGCTCTTTATGGGCGATTAACTCCAACTATTCCTATTTATTCAGAGGGATTATCTTGGGTTGATGAAGTGGACTGCTCACTACAGATGATCTGTGCAGCACTTGAAGAGAAATTTGGAGGCATCAAAAAATCGCATGAAGTAGGTGGCAGATAAAAAGTGTAGGGAGGTGCTGTTCCAGGATGGTGGCATGGTATTGCTTAAGTTGTAACCGTATCGTCAAAACTCTGTTTTTAAGAGGGCACAACAGAATTTGACCAGTCATTTCTTTGGGCCATATCTTGTTCTGCAGAAAATAGGCAATGTTGCCTATAAGCTTCAACTGCCAGAGGAGACACGAATCCATCCAGTTTTTCATGTGAAGAGCTGCCGATGGCCACTGACGAAGGAAAAATTGTGTTGGAACCACAGAAGGTCATGGATACATGTTAGGTGAAGCAAGGAGGTAATTTTGTGGAAGAAAGCCTAGTTAAATGGAAGTGTTTGCCTGTTGAGGATGCCATGTGGGAGAACACGGAGCTACTAAAAAACCAATTTCCTGAAGTGGATCTTGAGGACAAGAGTCCACTCGGTGGGGGATGTAAAGTTAAGCAACGTCAGTCCAGTAGAGCACGAAGAGCTAATCCTAAATATGCGGAGTAAGCAGAAGGCTTAGAGGACCAAGTAAGTGATCATAGGAGAAGCAGCAGTAGTGGAGAATTAATTGGACTCTCTTTAGTTTAGTTTGTTTTGCATGTTTACTCATTACCGCTCTTATGTTTAGCAGTTCCCTTTTATTTTGGTTGTTTGTTGTTAGCTTGTTTATTTAAGTTTGAAGACTGCAATGAGAAGAAGTTAAGCATTATTAAACTATTTTGTGGTTTTCTTTCACCCAAAGAAAGAAGTTGTTTTCAAATTATTCTTGTCTTTATCCAAACTCTGACTGGGACCAATCAAACTGCTCTAAGATCATAACAAGTCAAGGGCGCTTTTTGCCTGTGTTCAAGCAAGCATATATGGTTTAAAGTGCTAACCATGCAGCACTGCTAACAAATGCACCTAATGGATTGTGGACACTTTAGAAAAAAATACAGAACAAGATCTGTTTTGACAACTCAATACGATTGAATTTACATTTGCACGAACTTCTACATAACATCACCATGGCTCCAAATGTGCTACTAGAACCTTTTTCAAATGGTAAATTCTCCCTATAAACAATGGCATTGGGATTTCCAGGGGTTTTAATTTTTCTTATCCCTTAAGCCCACCCATGATGTGAGATGTAAGAATAATTTTGGCCATAAAAACTGCTCAGTTTATTGTTATGACGGATAAACCTTTCCATTCAAATACCTTACTTATTATGTCACATTTGGTGCAGGCCTCGCTAAACCTGTTCCCACATTTCCATCGTTGCATATCAAAACTCCATAATACATTGTTTTCACTTTGTTGTTTCTGTTTTCCTTCTTTTTCCTCTTCAGGTGGACATTAACTCATTGTATTCCACATAGAGGGAAGAAGCAGTGATAATGAATAAATAAAGATTGTATGAATAAAACAAAGATGATCATAAAAGCACAGATCAGCTATACCTCTTTTGAATGTAAAATTCGATCACATCTAAACCGCTTAGACCACTTCTCGTGATCAGCAACATCATCCCTGGTCACCAAAACAGAAATCAGCATCGTCGCATAAAATTTGCAATGGAAATTTATATGAGGTCATCTCACCATACCTATGGGTGAGAAACATGTAGCGCACACCACCCATCATCTCAATGTTATATGCAAGCTTCTCTGTGTATCTGGGACTGCAAAGCATTACGATAATAAGCCAGTCCATCAAACGCATCCCATCACATATATATATATATATTTAAGAAAAGGAACATCTCCTAGCATTATTTTCCTAGCCTTATATATCCTCATTCTTCACTATTTCCATTCCATCATATTTAAATATTTACCTCTTAATGCGAGCTTTACACTGGTGTGAAAATTAAAGTTACCTGTCTATTAGAATATTTCCTTCAGGGTGAACAATCAAATAAGAAGCTGCTCCATATGATTTATCAGAGTGATAACCACAGTGATATACCCCCTGAAATCATTCAATTGCCATTTAAATCAAAAGACCACTAGTATTAGGGCAACTAGAAAGTAAGAATATGGCGTTTGGGGACAGCCTAAAAAAAAAAAAAGTTAGCATATAGAATTGCCAAGAAAAGTTCATGCCTCATGATAGGAATTAACCATAGCAAGTTCTGTACCAAAGATCTGGGTCGGGATATGCTTATTAGCATCATTGACAGCAACCACAAATATGAAAACAAAAACTAGGAAAAAGGGTTGAAGAAAAAAACTCTTGCTCGAAAAAGCTTGTGGCAAAAGAACTAAAAACAGTTTTCAGACTAAACAAATAAAAGTTAGAATCAGGCAAGTAAACTTTTGTTCAAGGAATTGAACGTCGATTAAATCAAAAGATCAACACTTACTTATTCTGATAAGCATAGTTGAATGTAATTTTCTTGAGTTAGCATAAAGGATGCAAGTTGCTTGGTCACACTGTTGAACATATAATCCGAGCATTGTAACATGTGAAGAATTCAAAAGATAAATATTGACACGATAGAATAAAAAACAAGGGAGGACACCACAGTTATTTCTCACATCAAAATTGTGGAACCATAAACAATGCAACTTATTTGATCATACTGCAGAGGTGATACCAATGAAAGCATGTAACAGAAGCATTAACTTACGTGAAAAGAACTAATACCAAGAACTGGCATTCTGTGTTTTCACCATAACAGTTTTAACTTTGAAAATCACTGAAATAAACACATTGAACATTTAGTTATACAATTGCTAAGTTCTTTCAAATGAATACTTTTGTAGGTTACATGTAAATGACTTCCCAAAATAGTGTGGCAGCAGCACTTGGCTGCTACAAAGACTACAAAAAAATAAAAAATGTGTCCTAAATGCACCAGCAGAAAGCACCAAAATGGTTATTGGAGGCCATTCCCCTGTTAAGTTGTTCTAAATGCATGTTACCATTTTGGGAACTGATTTGATAATCTACTGTCAATTGAGTGAACAAAGAAACCATCCAGATAAAATCATTCAAATTACGAATTTATACTGAGTAGCATTCTGATAGTGAAAAGGGGATGTGCATAGCCCTTACACTTAGCTTTAATAACCATTTCCAGTTTCATTGGTATTACTGTATGTAATCTTATCAACTAAGAAGTGCCAACATTTTTGCCCATCATCTGGGCTTTTATATGCACGTGCACAGTTATCATTCTGAGGCTTCCTAGACATATTTTAGATTCTCCATATGCAGCTAACAAACATAAAAGGCCGCCAAATCTTTACATTGACAAAATATAGAAGTACACAAACAGAGTCAAATAGTGCCGCAAAAATCTAAAAACAGTATGAGCCACCGGAATTCTCTGCTCGTTGATCTGAATTGGGAATGTCTTGTGAACCTCTAAAATATCAGGAGGAGGTTTCTCTGTATGGATTGAGCTTGTAGGACATGAAACCAAGGCCTGAAATCATCAACAGTTAAAATAGACAGTCAGGAAAGCTACAGAATGTATAATTAACTTCAATATTGTGTAGTAGGTAGGATTCCTCCTATGGTCATCAGCATATATTTCTACATAATAATGTAGGTGATTGTATAAAGGGAAGCTCAGTGCCAATATCTTGATACTTATCTCAAAATGGTCTTTGGAGCTTACCAACAAGTGGCATGGTAGTCCAATTGGACTTGCAGATGTCCTTCGCTCCGACAGTTTGCCAATATTTATTTATGGTGATTAGAAAAGAATGAACAATAACAATATTTCTTTTTTATTTTTTTCCTTTTGCATACCAAGAAACATGATCTTGTAAGATTTATAAAATTTTCGGAATCTTCAATTGATGTTATGAAATATGAATTTTTATTCATTTTCAGCAATATATATACAACTTTGCAATTGTGAATCCATGACTGAAATGGAAAAATACAACTTAGACTCACTTTTGGAGTGTTCTGAATCCATTCTCTATCACACAGGATTTTTTAAGGCCTTTTATTTTCTTCTTTATTTTGTTAAATAATGACAAAACATTTTACAGCTATGCACAGATCAACTAAGAACTGAAAGCCATTGGTTCTACTATAATCAGCGTACAAAATGGCCAGCCAAATACAAAGCTAACTGTTTACTAGCACCCTTTTGTATTCTCTATTAGGCGATCCTCGAAAGTATTTAATTACATGCATACCTGAAGTGCCTTTAACCGTTCTTCTTTAGAGCTTGGCTGTTTAAAGACTGCTGACATGTCATCAACTCGACTGAAGATTTGCTGAAAACAATCAAGTTATGATCATCATATCAGATTACTTTCCTCTCCTCAGTGCCATGATGGCAAGAATGTAATTAGTTTTGATACCACCTAATGTGGAGGGATAGTGATGGAAAGGATAGTAATGGAACGAGGATAGGTAGTTACAAGTCTGCTGATCCACACAGAATGTTGTTGGACTATGACTCTATTTTACTTTATCGATTCCCACAGGACGTCAAACTAAAAACTTCAACAAAAAAAATTCATATAGCATACCCAAGTTGCACGAGAATTTGAGAAAACTCTCAATTGCATTACCTATTTACTGTCATGGGCAAAACCCTTATATATTATAATTTATGTGCAAGCCTCAAGTCCAATAAGAAATCCTAATTGAAGCAGAATTTGAGGAAAATAGGGAAATTCTAAAAATGCACATCAATACAAGCAGGAAACTCTGATTAATGCAGAAATAGAGAGATGCAGACATTTTTTTTTTTTGGATAACTCAAGGTGTCAGAGTCACCTTACACATATCTTGACTCATCCTGGGTCCTAAAGTTAACTACCAGATAAGTTCTTAGAAAAATTTTAAAAATTATCTCTGCTAAGCATGGGAAATAAATTTTTAAACTCCAAGAATCAAGGTAGAATTGACAGAAACCCTGTAGGGCGGAGTTTTTTTTTTTTTTTTTTTTTTTTGTTTTGAATAAATATTTTTCACTTTTGCCATTGCCTTCTTATTGTTCCAATATCTAATGTAAGAAGTAATACATCCCTGATCCCTCCCCCATGAGCACAGAAGTATCCCAAACCAATTTCACATGGCATTACAGTATTTCTTATATTGGACGCAAATACAAATTACAAACCCTTGTAGCAAATTCGAATTGGTCAAGTAACACTTTAATTGTAACAAGGAATTAATCTGGCAACTCTTACGTGTGTATCATTTGCATATAAAGTATATGAAGTTTGGGTAATTACCGGAGCCATCCACCGACAAGTGTCACAATCTATGCATGTGTGATCTGTGAAAAAAGCAATAGAAACATATGACATACATATATAATAAGACAACAAGGCATATCAATTTTCAATATTACCATGTTTTTTTTTGCAGTTTCATTACCATGCATGAGCAGCAAACAATCAAGACCAACCATTTATCCATGCCATCATATCCCATTTCTTTCTTTCTTTATTTCTTTATTGAGTGAGAAAGTTAGGAAGATTGCACACCCATTACTAGTACTTGGGTTGAAGTCTTCTAAAAAGCATAAACATGATCTCCATCAATCAATTTGATTGTTTGATGATATAATAACAACAACCAAAAACATTTGAGTAAAAATTTGAGGCTTCTTAATTTTGCTAATTAATTCATTTGCCACCACGCCGACTGAAAATCTACGGAAAAGTAAACTAGCCCCCCGAGTCCTCAAAATTATTTTTCACTGATCATACCAATTTGAAGAAATAATTAACAAATATAAAATAATAATAATAATAACAATGAAATAAGACGTTGAAATTAGAATATTTATTTTCATTTTATTTCTGGGTATTGTGCCAAGAAAGGAATGGAAAAATTAAATAGATGGAAGGAATCAAATAGAATTAGCAAAATATGTATGTAGTAGGTATGGATACCAACAAAGAAATCGCCGTCAACGTTCTGGGGTCGTCGTTTGGATCTTCTGTTGGTCGAAGTAGCAGCAGAAGAAGAACAATAATAGACTTTGACTTTGCTCTTCCGAAGAGCTTCATTAGTAGTTGTTGTGAAGTTGGAGAGGCGAAGGTGATGGATTGGGATATGAATGGCGCTAACCAAACCCATACTAGCTGAAGAAGAAGAAGAATAGATTTTGACTTCACACCGTTTGTATGTGAGCAACAAAAGATTATAAAGGGCTGTTGGTTTCCCACTGGTCGGGCCTTGGGTTAGTTCAGATTTGATCCGGTTACCACTAGGCGTGGAAAAGGGTCGGGTCGGGCCTGACCCGCCCCTAGCCTTCGGGTCGACCCGGCCCGGCTTGACTCTGCCCCCGCCGCCCCTCCTCCTCTTCGGGTCGGGCCGGGTCGGGTGGGGGTCGCCGGGTCCCGCCCTTGACCCGCCCCTGTTGACCCTGCTGGAA
>JAVXUM010000029.1:633524-645599 GCA_035590655.1 Pouteria glomerata
ATGCATCGCTCGTAGTCACGATCGTACGACAACCCTTCAGATGTTCTGAGAATACTTCCCCCCCAATAACAAAAAAAGGAGACGAATTCTTCAGCCATGAAACCTTCGATTACAAACAACAGCTCCTTATTAGTTTCTCTGATTACTCCGGCAAAAAAACCATCGAAAGAAGACTTAGAAAATTGCCATCAAATTGTTGGTTAAGTCTTAGCATATTATAGAAAATTATTGAAGAAAATTATGATAAAATCTTTTATGATAATCTTTAATCTAATATTAGGGAGTTTTAGTTCCACTTGGACTATTAGTTCGAATTCCTTTTCAAAATCAAACATGGGACATCATTGGATATCCAATCCAGTCCTCTCTGTCCCTGAAATCAAACATGGCATACGATTAAGTTAGGCTTCTTTGATTAGCTCTCAACAACCTCATGTTAACTCAATTAGGGTTATATACCAAGCTTTAAGCTTCTAAATATCAACAAACCAATAGCCAGCTTGGCTTACTTTCTTCCTTCAATACTAACACAATTAATTATAATATAAAAAAAAACAAACAAAAATTCCTATATTTTGTTCAAAACACAAAATGCAGTATTAAATAGAATTTTGCTTAACTTTTTAGTTTTGATAATACTTTTTATTTAAATATTGATTTTTATTTTGACAAAAAAACATTAATGTGACAAAAAAAAAACATTGATTTTTATTTTGACAAAAAAATTCATATACTTCGTTCATCAAGTTCACGGGTCTATAATACAGACAGCTTGCAACTGTGACAAAGATGAAATAAAAAAAAAAAAATCAACAAAGATAATAATCACAAACAAATTAAATTCAAATAAATTATTTAAATTGCATAAATTAATTACTAATTTATCACATTGTCAACAGCACGTACAATATAGTCTCCGATTCAAAACCCAGGGCTTCGGATTCAAAAATGCAAAAAGAAGAGCTGGAACGTACCTGAATCACAGAGGTGGAGCTCGGCGCCGGAATGAGAGCCGGAATGAGGGTGGAGCTCGGCGCCGGAATGAGACTGGAGCGGTGAACTGAAGAAACTCCCGAGACAACAGACGACCGAGAGAGAACAGACGAAGAACAGATAAGTTCGAATGAAGAAGAAGGGACGCTCGCGGGTCTGTGATAAACGTGGAAAACGCTAAATGAAATAGCGTTTTAAGAAGATACTATTTAATTTAGCGTTTTCTTAAAATGCTATTTCATTTAGCATTTTCCTAAAACGCTATTTCATTTACCGTTTTCAAATGGACATTACTAAAGACGCTATATGAAATAGCATTTTCAAACTTTTGTCACTCGCTATATCATATAGCGTTTTCATTAACAGTATATTCCCAATTATTTTCAAACTGGAAATAAAAGTCTAATATTTTTTTTATTTTAACTATTTTTTTATTTTAACTGTAGAACAAAAAAAAATTCGCAATACACTCCGTGGACCCTTCTTATAAAGCGTTTAGCGTGCCATTTAAAATGGCAGATATTTCGTCCGGTTGGATGAGTAATCTACCAAAAATGCGGATGGATAATCCCTAGAGAGTTGTGGTAGATAGGTTTCAGGAAGCTACAATAAAGGATCACAATCTTGATTTGTTTGTGTTTAAATAAGAAATGATTTTTCATATTTTAGATGGATAATCCCAGGAGAGTTGTGGTAGATGGGTTTCAGGAAGCTGCAATAAAGAATCACAATCTTGATTTGTTTGTGTTTAAATAAGAAATGATTTTTCATATTTTAGATTAAGAGTAATTCAATTAAATTTTTTTAATCTTTACTTTTATTTAAAAATTAAAATTAATTAAGTTAAATTATAATCCTTAACTTAAATACAAACAAATCAAGATCATTGATTTTTCATCGCATTTTCTGTAATGGATTTTTTTCACTCCAATCTCTCGAACTTGTGGTATATGTTGTGAGTAGATGAGAGATTGAAGATGCAATCACGTGATCGTTGATAATCTCTAGTATACAATCTTTTCAATATCTTTTTTCTCTCACACCATTTTAGGATATATTTAGTTGAAGGATAAAATTTTATTTCATACTATCGTAGGATAAATAATATGGAATTAAATTATTGTATAAAATTATTTATAAGTTATTAAGTTAGATAGGATAAAGAATGTGATTTAAGTTAAAAAAAAAAATGATTTTTAATAATAGTACTTTCTTCTAGTAGTAGTTATTGCTTGTTTTCCTAAAACTTTTTTTTCTAATTGTTATGTTTAAAACATGAATTTGTGAAAGAAAAGAAAAAATAAAAAATTATAATTTGTACAATTTCTATACGCTTAACCAAAATTTTATTTTATTGATAAATATGCATTAGTACATAGCCTCAGGGTTAGTAACAATGCCAAAATAGCATGCTTGAGATATTCCCATGTAATCACCTCCAAATTCATTCCTTAATATTTTTCCAGTTAGATGATAAGCATGGGGATGCAAATTAACCTAGTCAAACCACTCAAGCTTTATTCATTTATTAATTTTTTTTTTTTTGTCGGTTCTAGCTCGATTTATTTATGAATGAACAATCTCATGCGAGCTTTGTTTTAGACCCGGACTGTTGATAACAACCCTTTATTAGTATATCTTGGATTATTTAAAAACTAAAAAATTAAAAACCTAAAAAATAACCATTTAACTTATTGCAATATATATATCACATTTACATATTTCGAACGGAATTATAATACTTAATTACTAACTTATATGCATATAGCATACAATTTAAAAAAAAGTATAGTGAAGCACAGTTCAAATTATAATTATTAAACGTAAAATTATTCAGCTAAAAACTCCAAATTAGAAAACAATTTATAAAATAAAAACACACTACATTATCATATAAATATAAAATATTTAATTAATAACTTTTAGATAAATACTATTTAATTATATATATATATATATCTCAAACAAGCCCCGAGTATGATAAGTACACTTAACTGTATTATAAGCAGCACAATCGCGTAGAACATAAAATATTATCAACCTACAGTATGGGACCACAATTTTAGGCATGGTTCACAATTTGAAACTCCTAAATGATTCTTGTTACAAAACCTGGAAAACTGAAAACGAAAACCGTCACCAAGAAAACAGCCAATGCAACTCCAGAAACTGCCACACAAACCCTGTTCATCGGATTTTTTTTTTTTTTTTTTAAAGATTCATCCCCCTATGGGTGGTTGCACAGACACAAGGTGACTATATCAAATCAGCTACGTTCATTGGCATTTCATCAATCTGGGTACTGTAGTACTGCTCAATGTCTCTTAGAATCTTGATATCGTCACTTTTGACAAAATTTATTGCAACACCCTGCAAACCACCAAAAAAACATGCCATTTCAACGGCAATTAGGATATCAATTGTCACAAGGTCAGCAAGACTGCATACAAGATCGAGATTGCAAGAAATCCCATCATAATTCCATATAAGGTAGGCAATTCATTACATGACGAATCTATTCTTCCAAAATAAAAAATCAAACACCCAGGCCAAACTCAAATATCTAAAAAAATATACCTTGCGTCCAAATCGACCAGACCGACCAATGCGATGAATGTAAAGCTCTCGATTGTTTGGAAGGTCATAATTAATCACCAGAGAAACCTAAAGAATGAACAAATGAAGGCAACATAAGTTAGAAGCCAAAAGACAGTACCAACGTATACAATTAATACAAATAATGACCATGGATGCACAACTGCATGCTTTACTAACCCGAACAGTTTGATTAACAGGTGCAGTTACAATGCTCTCTGTTATTTCCTACATCCTAAAGCTACTGAATTGTTAAAAGATCATAATCAATCTTTAAAGCATAAGCAGGAAAATTTTGAGGGAGCAACTAAATTGCAAATATCAGATTAAAACAAAAAAAATTATATACATACATTCAGAAATATGCATATATGACACCTTCAAATCTGTGTATAAAAACTATACACATTAACATCTTTTGATGGAACAGCTTAATTAAACAAGTTGCTATGACAGTGTAATACATTACACACGGATTAACATCTTTTGATGGAACAGCTTAGTTGCTTTGATATTAAAGTGTGACACAGCTTCACATGAATATCTCTTACAAATTCCTGTTTATAATTGCCATTTTCAAGCCCACATTTACTTCCTGAAAGATAAAAAATTATGTTATACTGAGTAGCTTACTGTAATTTTTTTTCTCTATACTTCTTGTCTTATCATATACAAAAACATAAAATAAATAGACTTCCTTCGCTTGTACTTTGTTTGGGGCAAGCAAACATAAATCTATTTTGATGTCCGAACTTTTGGCCAGTATGCAATAATATTATAAAGCTGTCATCTAAATTTTAGGAAGTATATATATCGCCTTTCGTCCCTAAACTCAACTTAACGAAGCCTTAGCCCCAACCTAGTTGGGGTCGGCAACAAAAATCCTCTTCTTTTATTCATTCCTGCCATATTTTTCTTAAGGCCACATTTAATTTCAGTCCAGGTAATTTTAGGTCTACATTTATCCTCTTTGCCCCTTCTACTTGGATTCACCCTCTCTTCCTTACAGATGCATCTCTACGACTATGTTAGACATAACCAAATCATCTTAAATAACATTCTCTCAATCTTCTTTATGATATATTCATTTCTTATCTATCTTTTTCTTATATTATTACGCATCCATCTTAACATCCCATTTCTGCTATACTTATCTTACGAGATTATTGCTTTTAAATGGCCCAACACTCTGTACAAACAACTTTAATCCCTATGTTATTTAAATCTTGGCTCAGAACTCTTTTAATCATGTAGCTTATGAACCCTCAAGCACCCAGATGCAGATTACTTGAACCAGTACCTCACGTGCTGATTATATTTAACCAGCCATTACATTCCATGTTTTGATGTCCAAAATTATTAATCGAATCATATCATGATGGATTAATCGGTAGGCTTTAAAATTCATAGAATGGCTGAATAGACTTGTTGCATAATAGTCCATAGACTTGCTACCTATTATTCATACAATATTTACTAATCTACCCCCCCTGCAAGTAAAAGAACAATCTAACCCTATGTTGCACACTGTAAAGATAAAAAAAAATACTTGCCTGTTGAACATCCAGCCCTCGAGCCCAAACATCTGTTGTGATCAGGACACGGGTTTCTCCAGCCCGGAACTCTGCCATTATCGCATCTCTCTCCTTCTGGGGCATATCTCCATGCATAGAGGAGACGGTGAAGTTATTACTACGCATCTTCTCAGTTAGCCAATCTACCTGTACAAGTGAATTAAATCCAAAGATTAGTACCTACTGAAAATAAATTATTCTGCAATCAATAACCCAAGAAGCAAAGTTTGGTTCAAGGACTAGAAATAAACAATTTCCCTTGAAAAAGCAACTTCACAAAATTGGGATACTGTTAGTTTTTATTTTTTGGAAAACAATTGGAAAAATTCAGGCAAAAACAAGTAAACAAACAGTGAGGGGACAAATCTTCCCATGAAGAAGAACAAACTAAAAACACAAAACCACCTAGCCATCAATGGAACATTCTACAAAAGAAGAAAACCACCAGGCCAAGTATTTGCCTCTGAATAAGCCATCTTCAGAAGCCAAAAAGATCGAAGTAGAGCTCTAGCCAAGTCAGATCTTTCTGATTGCATAATCCGTATTATCTCCATTGGCACCTACTAAGGCAACAAACTTCCAAAATTACGAATAATAGCACTCAAGTTATTACCTTCCGCTTTGTGTTACAGAAAATAACAGCCTGGGTGATGGTAAGGGTATCATACAGATCACATAGCGTATCGAACTTCCACTCCTCCCTTTCCACTGCAACAAAGAATTGCTTGATGCCCTGCCATATTAGGGTAGTATAGTTAAAAAATGCACCATAATACAGACAAAAAAAGGAATTGAAATTTTGAATTATTTCAAAGAATGATATATGTGAGCAAAGCCATTAGCTACCTCAAGAGTCAACTCATCACGTTTCACAAGTATCCTAACAGGATCTGTCATAAATTTGCTCGTGATCTCCAGAATTTCATTAGGAAGGGTAGCAGAAATCAAAACAACCTGCAACAATAGCTCATATATTTGACTCACAATTTCAACAATTCAATTCCCTCAGG
This sequence comes from Pouteria glomerata, assembly GCA_035590655.1. Taxonomy (NCBI): domain Eukaryota; kingdom Viridiplantae; phylum Streptophyta; class Magnoliopsida; order Ericales; family Sapotaceae; genus Pouteria; species Pouteria glomerata. Next base: position 639,697 of record JAVXUM010000029.1, read on the forward strand.
ATCAGCAGTACACTGGTCAACCATAACCCTATTAAGATGCTATGCAAACATAAGGGAGTGCTAAAAAGAGCATACAGATGAAACTATCGTACTCCAGCACCAGGAAGACATGACACGTGACAAATATTACAGAAAGCAAATATATATGGCAATTATGTGCTGTTAACTTGACCTGTTCCAGTCAAGTTAACATGTTGTAGGAATGGTAAAAGACTCAAGTACTAACAGGTTTAACGCTGAGAACCCACAAATTAAGGGCATGAAAGTAAATTAAACTAATTTCTATCCCCAATCACTCATTGCTCTGACAAGCACTGATTGCATTCCCTTCAGCAGAAATAAAAGAACACAATGCCAAATCTAATTCCACATGGCCAATTTTTTCTCCATGCTGATGATGCAATCGGTCCACTTTAGTAGCATCAAAACCCACAATAAAAAATCTCAAACAGAAGAAGCCCACACATTTTGACATAGTAGGTCAGAACAACTTTAACCCAAATATGGATATTTCTTGGAAAGTGTTGTATCTGTGTCATGTCCTAATCGTGTCAAACAAAGACACTCATTGGTCAATTGGAGAATATGTGTCCACCACTTGACACACATGAAACACACTGCAACATTGAAGAAGTGTCCATGCCCCTGCCCCCAACGATTTTTTTGAAATTGACATGTCGGCATATCCACATCCATGGTGTGTTGTATCTGTGCTTTTTATGACTCTCCTCAAGCTCATTCATGTAAATCAAACATAAGGCCTTAAGACATGATTTATATCTATATTTTCGTCAAAAAACAAAAAGAAAGGTCCCCCCAACCAAAAAAAAAGTCAAAACCTTTGCAGAACAGTGCCATCCATTATCCATGATTTTCCACATCATACAACAAAAGTAACACTGGCTGCCAAAATCTCTAACCTTGACAAACATGATCTGAATTCTTGAGTTTTGAAGGAATAAAAATGAAGAGGTGGTGGAGAGAATAAGAAAGAAAAGAAACTTAATAGGAGAATTTGGTGGGATTCAAGAAAATACAAGCGGCAGAATTTTCATGCCAAATTTTCAACTTCTGTTGGGATGAAGTTGAAGTCGGAGAAATTAGAATGGGGTGATTAAGTGTGATTCATGCTATCAACGTTGATGGAATATAGAAAAAGAAATACCCAAATGGTGGTTGCAATGGATGTGCCTCGTGGTAGTGACTGCAATAGTTTGGTCTAGTGTTACTAGAAAACAATAATTCCCTAACAACATGCGCTTTGGATGCATTTTGGAACACATGCTCCATAACATGGTACATTTTCATTTCAACTTGATGAACCAGTAATATAATTCTTTTTTATATCTACGTACTTAAAAATTCTCCTTAAGAGGAAAATATTCAAATCTAAGATCCCAAATCAAGAGAGTGATATTTAGCAAGGCAATCTTTTTGATATACAAAAAAAAAAATTTGGGCATTTTAGTCCTTTTTCTCATTCCTATAAATTGTTGATTTACCAGTGAATGGGTTAGTTACAAGCCCTTGCATGGAAAATATAATATGTATTTAGCAAAATATGAGATACAAAACAAGGAACCGTCATCTGGAACTATGTATTCAAAGAAGCCATGCCATCAGAAGTGTTGCATCTATAGCAAAATTTTGAAGCATTGTGAAATTTATTTTCAATGGAATTAAAGAAACATAATAAAAACAACAATTATGAAAATATAATATGCATGGAAAATATAATATGTATGCAGCAAAATATAAGATACAAATCAAGGAACCATCATCTAGAACAATGTAGTCAAGAAGCCATGTGTTATGGCTAAGGAAGAAGGAAACAGAAATGGACTTCGAAAAAGAACTGAAATTCTATTCTCTGCTTTCCAAGTATTTATAGGCTAAAGTCTAACTACTTTCCCTCCATTTTCCTAACTATTCAACTAATATCCAGCTCATTCTAGTTACAACAGAAGAAAACAGAAATAACATAAAGAAACAGCCTTCCAACTAACTGCCGTAGCTAACTACCAACTGTCAACTACCTCAGCCTAACTCCCAACTGTCAACTCCTAGTTTTAGGCATAACACCATGCTATCAGAAGTGTTGCATCATTAGGAAAATTTTGAAGCATTGTGAAATTTATTTTCAATTAAGTTAAAGAAACATAACAAAAAAACAACAATTATGCACATCAAAGTACAGGCCATCAATGCAGAGTATACCATAGATATTATCTGCAATACATGGGTTTATCAAGCAGCTTACAGTAAGAGAACCATGACAGGAGAAAATCTTAGCCAGGTAATATTTGCAATGAATACAAGATCAAGTGTGCAAAAACAAGAGTCGAGTAAGATCAATTGTGCAAAACCTGAAGCTCTGGTGGAAGATATCTGTAAACATCATAAATTTGATCCTTGAAACCTCTGCTCAACATCTCATCAGACTCGTCCTGTTAGAATATCAACAATATTAGACATAATTCCTCACCAAATGAATCAATATGCAAATGATAATATCCCCCCAAAAACTAGAGGGAAGCAGTCTCCACTGCGCTTCCATAGAAAACAAATTGCAGAGAACAACAAAAAGGCAGGGGGGGAAGGAGGATTGGCAGACATCTTGCACTCACAAGAATCAATAACTTGATAGCTCTAGTCCGCAATGTTCTCCGCTTGATCATGTCACACACTCTTCCTGGAGTTCCAGATACCACATGAACTCCATATTCCAATTTTCTGATATCCTCGCCCACACTTTTGCCTCCAATGCATGCATGGGCCTGTATATTGATGAAATTGCCAAGAGCCAATATTACTTTCTCAGTCTGTGCTGCTAGTTCCCTTGTAGGAGACAATATCAATGCTTGGACCCTGTAAAGAGAATGATTATATTAAAATTAAAAGGCTGTAACAAAGACAAGATAGAATGCAACTGAACTGTCTAATGTCTAGAAAGCAGAAATGGACCGAGTAATTAAGATCAACATGGCCAGTCAACCACCACACTACATTTTGTGCATCGCAACAAAAAATAAATAAATAAACTAAAGCATATTTTATCGCAACTCATCACATAGTGCCAGCAGCAACAAAGTAGGTAATGGCAATAAAATAATATGAATATCCACAAATACATTTTTTAAATTATTTCACGTTGGGTTGGGCCTACAAGTTCAATCCCAAGCCTTAAAAAAAAATTACCAGCACGTCCCTAGAAGACTTCACGGAGTAAATTTTTGGAGAATTTTTAGGTCTTTTTTAGAGGGACTAAATGTAGAAATTATGTGGAATATAAAAGGGAAATGGAAATAAAGAAATAAGGAGCAAGCCTAGGAGTCAAACCTAGGTTTTTAGGCCTCACATCCAAGAGGAGGATGCCTCACACGTCACAATTGAAATAGCTAAATTTTTGTTTCAATCATTCGACCTTGAAATTAACCATTACAAGCCTTACATATAGAGAGAAGGATAGCATTGGTCTCCAAGAATACTTGGAGGATAAGTAAACTTGGTGACTAAGAATACTTGGCGAGCAAGGTTTAGCCTTATTTAATGGGCCACACTAAGCAATTTGGACATAAGGTGAGTTACAAAATAAGGCCCAGTGCAAATACACAAAATACCAGTCCATGAAACAACTCTAAGTTTGATAATCATGGTGTTGATTTGCTATGGATGGATTGGCTTGGGTATGACAGCAATACTGGTGCTAACTTGTGATACAACTCGATGCAATGCTAGTTGTGGTCATTATGTGCTTGTTACAAGTGCTAGTTTGCTCAACGTTGTGGTGCAAATTGGGTTTACTTGATGTACTAGCGCTTGTTCAAGTCAAAACAAGAAGGTGGAGAATGCAACTGTCATGGCCATTATAGGCATGAATCAAGAGATGGGGAGTGACAAGAGGACGTCAATGGTGATTGCAATATTGGGCGAGCATGGGCAATGAAAAAGTGAGGAGAAATATTGGAAGTGAAATTGGTTGTGAATCACTAACACTTCAGCACAAGTGCCATATGCATGTCCAACACATAGTAAACATGCGAACACACAAAAGCAAGTGTGGGTCACACTACATCCAAACAATATACACATTTTTTTCTTCTAGTACAGTCAATATACGCCCCCTAATTATTATCCAACAGCGACACCAAAAACTTGCTGTGACTTCTTAGCTGTGCTCACAAGTGCATAATTTGTCGTCGCAAGTAAAATAGGCAAGTCCAAGTTGAATCCACATCATAGTGGCTATCAGTATGAAGATGATAAGAAAGATGAAAACATGTGGCTATACAAAGATTACAAGAAAGATGGAAATATGTGGTTTTGATGCCATTGTTGCAGCTACTGGATTGGTGCAATTGCAGCAGATTTTTTTTTTTTCTTTTTTTCAGTTAGTGTGTGCGGGCCCGCGCCAGCACACGGCACAAATTTGAGGTTTAAACACATTTTTTGTGATTTGATGTGAAGTATATACACATTTATGGTTGAGCATAGATAAGGGTAGAGGGTAGTGGGGCAGTTTTGCAAGCAGGATGGTGCCAGCAGTGGGATGCTACAGATTGAATGGAAAATGAGAAAACAACGGCACGATTTGTCAAGTTTGGGGTTTGAAGAGTCTGGGTTTTGCAGGAACAATTGTGAAAATAGCAGCTGTCCTTTGAAATCATAAATCTAATTACAGTTGGAAAACCCGAAATTAAAACCCTAGAAAACACGACAGAAAAGAAGTACCGATAGTAGCATGGAAAAAATTCTAAAGCGCGCACAGCCATAAATTTTGGTATGCAGCTTCTTCAGCCAACAAAGGAAGGTTTCCTTCAAACACTCAATAGTCATATAAATGATAAAAAAAAAAAAAACCAATTTCAAAAAATGAATTTATAAGATAATAAATGAATTGCTCTAATTCAAATTAGGGTTACATATAGGATTCAAGAATTCAATCAAAAAAATGAGGAAAAGAGTGAAAAAAAAAAAAACCCACTGCTGAAAATAGAGAAAATAGAAGAAGACAAATACGGGCTTTGGAGAAAACAATAGACGAGTCAAGAATTCAATAAAAATAAATAAAGAAAAGAGTGAAAAAAAAAAAAAAAAACCCACTGCTGAAAATAGAGAAAATAAAAGAAGACAAATAAGGGCTTTGGAGAAAACAAAAGTTGCATACTCTCTCGTGGAAGTGTCGACGATCTGGCAGACAGTGAGGGCAATCATGGAGGTCTTGCCGGTGCCGGACTGGGCCTGGGCGATGACATCGCGGCCCTGAATGATGGGAAGCACCGCTCTCTGCTGGATGGCCGAAGGCTTCTCGAAGCCGTAGTTGTATATCCCCCTTAGAAGATCGTCATTTATGCCCATCTCGTCGAAGCTCATGATCGGCTCAACCCCCTTGCTGGTCTCGAACACCAGCTTCTCGTCCTCGTCCACAACCCCTCCCCTCCGGCCCCTGTTCGCCGGCACCACCGAACCTCCCGCCGTCGTCGCCATTCTTTATCTCTCTATACTACACCCAATTGCTGAAAGAAAGCGACTCTTGGGTCTTGCCCTATCTAAGGCCCTTTGCTTTTCTCCTCCTCCGTGAGATTATAAAAACCGATCTTTGTGCGGGGCTGGCGATTACCTGTAATTGTTATCCTCGTTTGCACTAAATTATTTTAAAAATTTATAAAACATATTTATCACTTATTCCATTTCTCAAATTATAAATTTATAATTTATTTTATTTTATTTTATTTTATGTTACTTTATTATTACTTTAAATATCCTTTTAATAATATTTGAGCATGGGATACTTATAATAAAGTTGCGTTTGGCAACTAATAATATTTGAAAGTGGAATAGTAAAGCAGAAATAGATTCTCAAATTTTAGTTACTTAATTTTTTTTTTAAATATCATTTTTGA
>JAVXUM010000029.1:651155-664013 GCA_035590655.1 Pouteria glomerata
ATTAAAAAAAAGAACGGCCTGGAGTTTATTATTAGAAAAGCCTGAGAATTGATTTGAAAAATCAATTAGAAGTCCATTTCTCGTCATTTATTACCAATTATTGCGTCACAGTAGATTCCCCAGAAACAGCAGCCCTATTTCTCGCTTACCTCATACGTTATCACGGGATTCTGTATCCGCACGCTATTTGCCCATTTCTTTATGTCAACAAATATCTACCCAGCGATATAAAGCTTTTCGTCGACAGAGAAAGTCAGAGGGATTTGTTGATTATTCTTTGGTCATGGGAACTCGTGAGGATGAGAGGTTAGAGGAGCGATTGCTATTGGAAGATGTGCTTCCACAGGTAGCATTTACAAACATCGAATTCTTTTTTTTTTTTTTTTTTTTCTGTTTTTCAGTTAAAATTTTGCGTTATTTTCCGAACGGTTGACGATTATTTCAGGTTTCATTGATGTTCTCTTTTCGATATATTCTTCAGATTGCTAATTGATTATTTGTGTCGATCTGTGGTTAGGTTTTATATGTATTTCCAGAGTTGGGCTTTCCCCCCGAAGCTTCAGTTCTAATTTTAATGCTTATAATTTGATTTGGGATATTAGAATAGTATTTTAGACCTCAAATCTGCGAACAGATTTCCAGATTGAATACGAACTACGGAGTTCTTTTTGACGAAAATCCGTTTCCAAGTTTCAGCTAATCTGAGTTGATATTTTTTATCAAAGATTGCCATATTTTGGTATGCTACTAAATGGGTTGTTGAAAAAATTTAGTAAATTCTTTTGGTTGTAAGAAAGTTTTCTAATATAATTACTTTTTGTTTGTTATCCTTTTTATGGATGTATAATTCAAATGAAACATTTTCAATTTTACTCACACTGGATCTTTTAAACTGATTTTCCATTGGAACTTTTTGTCATTTTCGTGGACATGGAATCTGTTGCAGTGGCATCTAAAAATCTCAGGCTTTGGAACTGTAACGGGAGCATTACTTTTGCCTCAACTAACATGAATTTTGACCTTTGTACAGTGAAATAATTTATTTTTTTGTTGGATGAATAGTACCACGAAACGATTGATTGAGGGGTTATAGCTGTATACAATGCATTTGAGGGAGATTAAAACATGAGAATTTCAGATAGCATGTTAAGGGTGGAATGCCTTTTTTGTTGTATTGTGAAGCTCTGCTGTAGAATTTGGGAGAATCGGTGTTGAAAATATTTTGTTTAGAAACAGCACCTTGTCTTCTAAATTTTGTTGAAGCCTGAAGCTCTCTGCGTCTGCTGTAGAATTTGGCCATAAACAAATTTAATTGGCATCCCCTTTCGGTAATTCTATACCTTTGGCTATTTTGTATAGGTGGTTATTAGGAGGATTAGAATCAGACTTGAATAGCTTTTGAATTTTGTCGAGCTTTGGGAATTGTAATTTGCCTCTTGGAGGTATTTCTACAAGGTAACATCCCTTTGATGCGTTTTTGGATAAATTATTACTTATCACAAAAAAAAAAAAAAAAAAAGAAATAACTGAATCTTGTTAAACTCCACAAAGTTTTTAAGACCCATCCCAAGTTAATGTGACTTCTATTTCTCTTGATTTTTCTATCACACTATTTCTTGTATTCTTTTGGAAACCTATAGAAGAAGTTGGACTAATTCTTACAAATGTTGGTTATTTGTTAAATTATGTTGTTTGAGATATAAATTCATTCTCAGGCTGAAAGAGAGGTTTTTTTTTCGGTCCTCAATAATCTTATCTGCCTTTTTATGGGCAAGAACCATCATTTTTAGGCTGATGCTCTCTGAGGAGTTTTAACTCCCCCCCCCCCCCCCTAAATACCTTATATCTACCTTTTTGTTGCCAAGAGCTAGACTGATGCTATCTTTGAATAATGTTTTATCTATATAATAAGGGAAGAAGTTGATGAGACGGTTGTGTATGTGTTTCACTTGTGAGGAGGGGGGAAGGCTGATGGGTTTCTCGGCTAATGGGGTAGGCTGGCAGAAAGAGGGAGGCAGGGGGGCATTTGTCCCATGTGGGTTTCTTTTTTTTTTTTTTTTTGACGCAAAAGGGGATGCCAATTAAATTTGTTTATGGCCATGTTATATGTTAGATTTATGTAGGCAAAATTATGTTTAATACTTTATTTCCAACTGCCTTGGGTCTTCTTTTCTCTCTCCTACTCTTGGCAATCTCTATGCGTTCGCATCTTTTAACAGGTGCCTCCGTTGGACGCCTTCTAACATGGCCGAACTATCTTAATCGATTTTCTCTCATTTTATCTTCAATCGATGTTATTCCTACTTTATCTCTAATTTTCTCATTCCTAATCTTATCCCTCCTTGTGATCCTGTACATCTATCTTAGCATTCTCGTCTTCGTAACTGCTAGTTTTTGAACATGATTATGCTTTACTACCCAAACAAAAGGGGATAGCAGAATTTTTTTTTTTATAGATTTTTTATTTAATTAATAAATTTTGATAATTTTTAAGTACGTAGTAAAACAAATAGAAAAAAATAAATAAGAATAATTAATTTTTATAAATAAATTTATAATATATTTTTTTGTAATAAAAGTTTTTTAAAATTTGGTTATTTATAATAAATAATAAAATTTTACACATTTATTAAACAATATATGAATATCTATTAGACAAAGGTAACATTTGGAGCCATAAAAAAATACAAATTTTACAAATTTTTACAAATACGAATTATGAGACTGTAAAATTTAAATTCTTTACTCACAGCACAAAACGAGAGACAATAGCTTTTACAATTTTATACAACTCCAAATACACCTTTTAAATAAAAAAATTCAATTTTAATGTACTTAAAACTTTAAATTTTAAATACATACATTTTTACACTCTTTATGGCACCTATATAGTAAAGAAGCTAAAGAATTTTAATTTGGAATATTTTTAACTGTTAGATTTGCTCAATGGTCAAATTTATTTTTTAAAATTTAGTTCCTTCTGGTTATCTTAAATAGAAGTACACTCTCTTATTCTTCTCATATTTTGTTGAATATTCTTTTTATAAAAGTTTTTAAATCAATATTTTTGAAAATATGATAATATTTGTATTAAATAATAAAATTTTATACATTTATTAAATACTGTATAGATACTTTAATCTCTTTTGATCAGTGATTTTTACTTTTATAGATCATTTTTATAGTTTTTTATGTAGGTTTGTTTTACAAATTTATATTTGAACTATTTGCAAGCCAAATTATATTTTTGTGTCTTTAGGCGCATGCAATTTCTGGTATTTTATATTTTTGGTTTTGGTTCTCTCTTTTTATTGTGTGATTTGGATGCAATCTATTGACAATATATCATATGGAAGAATTGGGGGTGGAAGTAATTGAATTAATGAAATAAAAGGATTTTTTAACTTTCTTGGGGAGTGAAAAGAAAGGAAAGGTTTTCCTCAAAAAAACCCCATCTAGTGGTGAATTTGCCGCTGACTGTGTGCCATGTTTTCATTAGTTTTTGCAACAGCAGCAAATTTGGTGTGGTTCAAGCCAGATTATCTTCTGCAAACTCAAAAACATTTATATAAGGTTATCAACAACTTAATAATAGATTACTGGAGCCACCTCATTCTAGAGATGCTTAAGGCCAAAAGTACTCTGTCTGGTGCGCACATGCAAAAGATTTTTGATGTTCAAGGTTCATATTTTAGAAATTGTCAGCCCTCTGCCTTACTATTTTTGTCTTCAGAATGAAAGCAGGGGACCGTACACAGGAGATGGTTCAGTTGACATTAAGGGACAACCTGTGTTGAAGAGCAACACTGGCAATTGGAGAGCTTGCCCCTTCATTCTTGGTAGTTACTATTCCATTGTTTTCTATTTTTTCTTCTGTTCGTTGTCCACCATTCTTTCTAACATCTTTTAATTTAAAAACAGGCACTGAATGTTGTGAACGTTTAGCTTACTATGGGATTGCAACTAATCTTGTCACCTATCTTACCAACAAATTACATGAAGGAAATGTCTCTGCTGCAAGAAATGTTTCCATTTGGGCAGGCACTTGTTACATAACACCTCTTATTGGAGCAGTCTTGGCAGATGCATACTGGGGAAGATATTGGACAATTGCTACCTTCTCCACAATTTATTTCATTGTAAGTATGAAGTGAAGTTGTAATTGTGCTAAAAACTTAGTTCATGAAAGATGGATAATGATACATGAGCGCCCTTCCCCCTTTCATTGTTGCTAGCTTCTTTTGCGTTGGGCATGCAGTACAGCAGCTTATTGTTTTCTGATCAAAACCATGTTTGCTTGAATGATCTTTTAGATTATGGAACTCTATAGCTTCTTGTTAGAACCACCTTTCTTACCATAGGGCAAGAATCCATTCGGAGAAAAGTTCTTTTTTTATTTTTATTTTTTTTTTATTTTGATAAATAATCAAGATTGTAGTTAAGAATGATTATGGTATGGTAATGAGGTCAGTGCGGGGCAAAGATTTTTTTCCCCCCCTTTTGGGAGGAGACTGGAGTTTTGATGAAAAATTGTGGGCATTTTTATTTCCATTGGCAGCTGCTAAGAGCATTTAGTATTTCAGAAATTTTCTTACTAAACTTCCATTATGTGGAAGACAAAAATAGTTTTAACTAGAAATTTGATAGTGTTAGTTTTACGAGCAGAATGATTTAGCAGCGTGCAACTTACCCAGCATGCTGCAATGCTGACATATGTTACTTTTTTTTTTTTGGGGATAAATGAATACAAAATTTAGTAACGAAATAAAAAGCAAAAACAAAGTGGCGGCATCAAGAGAGATGATATGCTTATGTCAATTAAACTTCGGATTTACTATTTAGGATACAAGCTAAAAGAATCTGGACATTTGGTTAATCCTGTTGACAAGGTGAAAGAATGGAAAAAGAATTATTTGTAGCGAAGATTGTTTGATGAGCTGTAGCTGTATGAATGAAATGGCTTATTGTTTCTCCATAACTTCTCCTTTTCCTAATAAAACCCAATGTTATTTTGCTTTTATCATAATTTTCTAATATTTGATATATAAAACAGGGAAAGAAGCAAAAGCAAATTTGTTGACAAAAATGAAACTTTTCAAACCTTTGAAGTCTATGTTGTGATTTGAATCATATCCCATTTGGGATTTTTATAGCGTGTCCGTTATATAATTTTTTTTTAAAATAATATAAATATATACACACACTTCCATTTAAGTTGAAAGATTTGATGGTTAGGCACGTTAAGACATTCATTAGAAGATAATTGCGTCAGTCTATGTCTACTTCACAAAATTTACATCAATGATTGTTTGTCTTTTTTATGTTGTTGACTGTTTTATTTTTACAGGGAATGTGCACATTGACTCTCTCTGCAACAGTTCCTGCCTTAAAAGCTGCTGAATGTGTTGATACCATATGCCCTTCTGCTTCTTTTGCTCAACATGCAGTTTTCTTCTTGGGGCTGTATCTGATTGCATTAGGAACTGGTGGGATCAAACCATGTGTTTCATCCTTTGGGGCAGATCAATTTGATGATACTGATTCTAAGGAGAGGGTAAAGAAGGGATCATTTTTTAATTGGTTTTATTTTTCTATCAACATAGGAGCTCTTGTATCAAGTAGTTTTATTGTGTGGATTCAAGATAATGCTGGATGGGGTCTAGGCTTTGGCATTCCTGCATTGTTTATGGCCATTGCTATTGCAAGTTTCTTTTCAGGAACTCCTCTGTATAGATTTCAGAAACCAGGGGGAAGTCCCCTTTCAAGAATGTGCCAAGTTTTGGTTGCGTCATTCCGTAAATGGAATTTGGTGGTCCCTACTGATGATAGCCTTCTCTATGAAACACCAGACAAAACTTCAGCAATTGAAGGAAGCAGGAAACTGGAGCATACTAATGACCTCAAGCAAGTTCCTTACCTTTTCTCCTAGTTAACTTTTATCCTTATGAACCATTTGTTTTTAGCTGGTGTTGGTTGTATTCTGCTGTGTCGGAGTCTTATTTATGAATTGATTTTTACCTTCCACATATTTTAGGGATGTTTTGGGCATTGTGGGCAAACATTTTTTTTAAATGTATTTTAGTTTGGGCACAAAATTAAGTTGCGTGGTTATTGATTCCCAGCCATTCCCAGCCATACTGGCTGCTTCGAACTGTATGGGTAGAGAAACGGCACAATTAAGGTCAAATACTAGCTATGTTGACAACATTCTGTCTTGGTCTTTTTCATATAATGACGGGAGTTTTCTGTCAGTTTTACTCTAGCTGGAGGTCAATTTCTATGTAATTCAACAAAATTTAATGCCCCTTTTATATCGATTATATATGAATTCACCAGTGTTAGAATATAGGATTGATTGATTTTGTTTCCTTATGGGATTGATAGGATTTTATTTTTGTTTCCTTACAATTGTATTTCCTTTTTTCTTGTTTTCCGTTTGTAATGTTAAGACTTGATTATAAATAAGATTCAAGGGAGAAGAGAGGAGACACTTCAATTCCACCTTTCTCTTCATCTTTTCCAACATGGTATCAGAGCACCTCTGATTTCTAGAAGAAGAAGAAAAAAAAAAAGAGGAGAACACAGTCTCGTCGGAGGAACCCCCACCGCCGTCAGCGACCCTCTGGCCATCGGAGCTAGTGGTCGACCATCCCAAAAGAGTCACCTACTGCCAGCGACCTCAACCCACCTGAGCCCATCACCGGAGAGGCCTCAACGCACCTCCACGCGCCTGTTTTCCATCGGCGTTCAACACTTATGCGCTTGCTTTCCATCGGTGAGTGCTGGCGCATGGCTGTCCGGCATCTCATCGGCGACACATGGTGATGTCACCTGATGGAGGAGGGTCTCCCTTGTCGTCGGTAGCCCTAGTTTGATGATCTGGACCTGTTCATTTGTTAGTTCTTCGATCGCTACTACTGTCCGTTGCTGTTCTTTGACCAGTTCTTCGACTGCTGCTGCTGTTTGTTGATCTGTTGATGCCGATTGATGCTCTGGATCTCCTGTTCCTCGATTTCTGCTGCTGCCCTTTGTTGTGTTGATGCTGATTGATGACCTTTGATGCCTCTGTGATGCATATTGCTCCTTGGTTGCTCGTTCAGTGTCTCTCTGGCTGACTGTTTATCACTGCTGGGTAACCTTTTTTTATGTGATTTTTGGTTTCCTTTTTAATCCATGGCTAAAGGGAAAGCTACTACCACTGAGCCAAAACAAATATTAACGAAGGATGATGACATCCCTCGATCAATTACCTCTAAGAAATTGAATGGGCAGAATTATTTGGCTTAGGCCCATGCGGTGAAGGTGTTTATTCGTGGGAAGAAGAAACTAAAATTTCTTATTGACCTTTCATCCAAAACTGATGATAGTACATATGATGATTGGCTTAGTAAAGATTATATTGTTTTGGGGTGGTTATGGCACAGTCTGGAACCACACATTGCTACAACCGTAGAATTTTATGATTCATCTAAGAAAATTTGGGATTCTCTTATTGACTCATTCTCCCAACAAAATAATGTTTCAGGAGTTTTTGAATTATATGAACAGATCTTCACAACCAAAAAAGCGGGTCATTCTCTTCCAGAATATTATAGTATTCTCAAAAATTTATGGGATCAGTTGTTACAGCACAGGCCCTTTACTACAGACCTGGAGCAACAGAAGCGACACTGGGAAGATTTTATGATTGCCTCTCTTCTTTCTAGGCTTGATTCAGATCTACGTGGTTTTAAAGATCAAATTCTTGCCAGCGAAACCTTGCCTACTACTGCCAATGCCTATTCTCGCCTGTTGCGATCCTATTTAGGATCGGTTCAGCCCAATACTTTAGAAACCTCTGCTTTGATCTCAAGTGACACGACTCAAGGAGTCTCTTGTGGCAGTATGCGAGGACGTGGTCACACATCACGAGGTTCAGCTCGTGGTGGCCGTTCTTCTCAAGGGCGAGGAGATCGTAAATGTTCTCACTGTGGACGGACCAATCATACTGAACCCTATTGTTGGGCTAAGTACGGTAAGCCTGATTAGGTTCACCACGTGTCTGAAAGTCCTGCTCATGTGGTTTCCACTTAACCAGAGCCTTCAAATACTACCACTGATCTTGCTGCTCAACTCAGTGAATTGCTACAAACCCTTCGGCCATCTACCTCATCTACTTCTACTGCTACATTAGCCAATTCAGGTAATGTTACTTGTATTGCTTCTGCTCCACCTTCCTGGGTCATTAATTCTGGTGCAAGCTCTCATATCTCTGGTAATTCTTCATTCTTCTCTCATTTAAATTCTATTTCTCATCATGTTGTTCTTGCTGATGGATATTCTCGTCCAGTACAAGGACAAGGAGTTCTTTCTCCCCATTCCTCACTCCATTTGCCTCACAGTCTTTATGTGCCCAATTTTCTATTTAATTTAATATCTGTTAGTTAGTTAACTAAAACCTTACATTGTTCTCTAACATTTTCTCCTACTTCTTGTGTGTTTAAGGACCTCAAGACCAAGAGGATGATTGGTTTGGGACATGAGAAATGTGGACTCTATTACCTGGATCCTGCTAGTCTTCCTTCCACAGCTTCACCAGTTTTGAGTGCAAGTGTTTCTCCCATGCAATGACATTTTTGTCTTAGTCATCCTTCTTTGAATAAATTGAAATATGTTATTCCAAATTTAAGTCCTGTATCGAGTCTAAAATGCGAAGCTTGTCAATATGGCAAGTATCACCGTAGTTCCTTTTCTAGTCACAGTGTCAGTCATCAACCAGAATCTTTTGAGTTAGTTCATACTGATATTTGGGGATCTTCTCGCATTTCTAGTATCAATGGTTGTCAGTATTTTGTTATTTTTGTTGATGATCACTCTCGTATAACTTGGTTATTTTTTATGAAACAGAGATCTGAACTGTCTTATATTGTGACTCGTTTTTATAATGAGGTTTCTACCCAATTTGAAAGACGTATAAAAATTTTCCATTCTGATAATGCTCTTGAATATTTGCAATATGTTATGGACTCTTTTTGTGCTGATTTTGTGGTGATCGGGGTATTATTCACCAGACCTTTTGTGTCCATACCTCCCGCAAAATGGTGTTGCTGAACGTAAACACCGTCATTTACTTGATGTTGCCCGTACTATGATGTTTAACATACAGGTGCCCAAACCTTTTTGGGGTGATACTGTTCTCACTGCATGTTCTCTCATTAATCGTATGCCATCCCCTGTATTGGGTAACAAGTCTCCCTTTTTTATTCTGTACCCAGATGGTAATCCTTTTTCTCTTACTCCTCGTGTCTTTGGTTGTGTGGCCTTTGTTCATGTTCTGGATCCTGATGTAGGTAAGTTATCTCCTCGTTCTTGTAAATGTATTTTCTTGGGTTATCCTCGTACACAAAAAGGGTACCGTTGTTATTATCCAGCATCTCGTCGGTATTTTGTGAGTGCTGATGTTACTTTTTTTGAGTCAATTCCCTTTTTCTCTACTTCTGGGACTCAGTTATCTCAGGATCTTATTTCTAGCATTCAGGAGGAGTCATATTTTGCTCATGAGGGGGAGCGTAGTCCTGCATTACCTTTACCCATATTTCAACCTTCTTTGCAGGAGTCTCAACCAATGCAAGTGTATTAGCAGAATCCGGACAGACCCGTTGTTTCTTATGGCCCATTTCAATCTACCAATTTGTATGAGGTTCCAACTACTGTGCCTCCTACCTCTGATGATTTACCCATTGCTCAGCATCGAGGTAAACGTTCTTGCACGAAGCATCCCATTGCTAAATTTGCTTCCTATCATCGGACTTCACCTTGTTTGTATTCCTTTGTGTGTGCTCTGTCTTCTATTTCTATTCCAGCTTCATATCAAGCGGCATTGTCTTCTCCTGGATGGAAACATGCCATGGATGAAGAAATGGAAGCTCTTTATAAAAATCATATCTGGGACTTGGCACCATTACCTTCAGGGAAGCAATCAGTGGGATGTCGTTGGGTTTATAATGTCAAGTATCTCCCAGATGGATCAGTTGAGCGACTTAAGGCCCGACTTGTTGCAAAAGGGTATACTCAGACTTACGGCATTGATTATCTGGAGACCTTTTCTCCAGTTGCTCAGCTAAATTCTCTTCGCATTCTTCTTGCCGTGGCTGTGAGTCGATCTTGGCCTCTCTATCAGCTGGATATTAAAAATGCTTTTCTTCATGGTGAACTTCAGGAGGAAGTGTATATGGATCAACCAACTAGCTATGTGATTCCTGGAAGTGAAGACTTAGTTTGCTGGTTACATCGGGCTCTAAATGGTCTGAAGCAATCCCCACGTGTTTCGTTTGATCGCTTCAGTGATGTTCTGTTGAAATATGGTCTACAGAGGTCTACCTCCGATCATTCTGTCTTTACCTAGCACTCTTCGTCTGGTACCATTGTATTAATTGTGTATATTGATGACACCATTATCTCGGGAGATAACGCCACTGGAATTGCAGCTTTGGAAAGCTATTTAAGTCGCTACTTTCATACCAAAGACTTGGGTACACTTCGCTATTTTCTTGGCATCGAAATAACATGATCCAGTGCAAGCCTTATGCTTTCACAGCGCAAGTATGTTTTGGATCTTTTATTTGAGACTGGCTTACTTGGTTCTCGGCCCGCTGATACTCCTATGGACGCATCTATCAAACTTGATGCTACTGCTGGTTCACAATTCTCTTATGTAAGTCGTTGTCGAAGCTTAGTGGGAAAGTTGATTTATCTCACAGTTACTCGGCCTGACATTACCTATGCGGTGCATATTGTCAGTCAGTTTATGCATGCTCCTCATTCCACACACTTTGAAGCAGTCTGTCGTATTTTACGTTACTTGAAGGGTGCTCCTGGCCGTGGATTATTATACCGACCTTCTTGTCTTTCGGTAACTAGTTATGGTAGTGCCGATTGGGCTGGGAACCGAGATGATCGGCGGTTGACTTCAGGTTACTGTACCTTTATTGGTGATAATCTGGTCTTTTGGCGCATCAAGAAACAAGAAGTCGTGGCTTGTTCAAGTGCTGAGGCTGAGTACTGTGCTATGGCTCATACTACCTCTGAAATGCTCTGGGTTCGTTCTTTAATTCGTGATTTTGGTATTAATATTCTTACTCCCATGGCGATGCATTGTGACAATCAAGCTGCCATCTTTATTGCAAGTAATCCTGTGTTTCATGAACGTACCAAGTATATTGAAGTGGATTGTCACTTTATTCGGGATTTGTTGCTTCGCAAAGAGCTCAGTACTTCGTTTGTTCGATCCTCCTATCAATTGGCTGATCTTCTCACCAAGCCCTTGCCTCGCTCCTCATTTTAGAGTTTATCATCTAAGTTGGGCATTTTCGACTTATATGCTCCAGCTTGAGGGGGAGTGTTGGAATATAAGATTGATTGATTCTGTTTTTCTTATGAGATTGATAGGATTTTATCTGTTTGCTTATGGGATTGATAGGATTTTATTTTTGTTTCCTTCCAATTGTATATCCTTTTCCTTGTTTTCCTTTTGTGATATTAAGACTTGATTATAAATAAGATTGAAGGGAGAAGAGCGGAACACACTTCAATTTTCCCTTTCTCTTCATCTTTTCCAACAAATACTAGCGGAAGGCATCTAGGTTTTAGTAACATTTCAAAATAAAGGGGGTATCTGTAATTTCCAATTGTTGAGGGGGTCTATGTGTAATTATCTAAATGTTTAGGGGGTCTATGTGTAATTTACCTAATTATTTACACCTGTTTAATTTTTAAAATTGTGTAACAAACTTGACCTCTACCATTAGTCAATGCACTCGCATTTAATAAGGCAAATTTGAAATTCCTACTTTGCTCCTAAGGCTTAATCATACTCTTATAAACCCCTTTAGGATATCATTCTGGTTTGACTCGAATCATAACCATGTCACCTTTGTCTAATTCAGCAAACCTTCGTCTTAAGTTAGCATGTTGTTTGTAGCCCTCAATGCCTATGGCAATCTTTTGTCGCACATCATCGTGAATATCACATATGTGTTGACTAAAAGCTTCAACTTTAGCGCCAGGGTGAGCCTAAATAGGTAGAGGAACCAAATCGATTAGTTTATTGGGAAGCAAACCAGTGATAATTTCGAAAGGGTTGCGACCTGTGGATCTATTCACAGAGTTGTATGCAAATTTAGCCATAGGAATTATTTGATCCTAGCTACCAATATGATCACCAACAAGGGAGCAACATCAGAAAAATGGAACGGCAACTCAGCTACTTCTAATGGTAATATAGAGGCTGACATAGTAGCTATTTTTTTCACCACGGCGGCATATATAACTTCCGGCTCCTTACTCTTGGCTTGAAAACGCTTCTTGGTGAGAATGTGGAGAGATTTAGGCTTATTTTCAGCTTCATCATTTGGCTTCTTTTCCTTGTACTTTTCCATTTCAGCTGTAGCCATTCTCTTCAAAACAATCTCCTTGTTCTTGAATGAGAAAGCATATGTGTTCTCTTTCCCACAATGCCTCACATCTCTCTCATAAAGCCATAGTCTTCCAAGAAAGATATGTGTGACATTCATGGGAATTACATCACACCAGATAGAATCACTATAAGGATCATAAGATAAAGAGACTAGGCAATGTTGAGTTACCAAAATGGAAGTGTTGTTGATCCAAGCTACCTTATATGGATGGTGATGTGGTTGAACAAGAAGCTTAAGACGCTCCACCGCAATTGCGGATACAATATTCATGGAGCTCCTACCATCAGTAACAAACTTTCGGGCTTGGTTTTCGTAGCAAACCAATATTTGAAAAATAGAAGTATGCTTCTAGTCTTCCTTTTCAACTTTAGGTGCTGCAAGGGCACACTTGACAATAGAAATC
>JAVXUM010000029.1:701200-726630 GCA_035590655.1 Pouteria glomerata
GGTTCAAATGGCATTGCATTTGGAATCCATTTGCTATTTTTAAGTTAATGTTGTAACTTGATGCATAGTATATGATGCTAGTTGAATGAAGTGAATGAAGTGATGATTGATGAACTTAAGAGTTATAAAAAGATAAAAATGGTTGATTTTGGACGGGGGTAGTGGACTACAGAAAATAGAGAGGGTCTTAAGATACCCTCGGGTTGAAAGTCCCAAAACCTGTGCAGGGTTGGTGTTCATACCAGTAAGTTAGTAGCCTATGAAATGATTCGTGTATTATGGCGTATCGTAGCCCTGGACCGCGATCCTAAAGAACTATTCAGTGATATAACCGTGATTCATTTGGCTTATCGTCACCCTAGGCTGAGATCCTAAAGCATGATTGGGTTGTACCCAATCCCCGGTGTGTGGAAGTGTGGAAATGGAAATTGTATAAAGCGAGAACTTTGAACTCTTGCATGCTATTGTTATTTAGAACTTGCTACATTATTCATGAATTATATTATTTGATTTCACCATGTTTAAAAATGTCCGTTGTGTTACTTATACGTTATCTTTTTGTTATGATGAGCATTATGCATACATCATATACATATTATTGTGAAGTGTCGTGAGCACACGCATTTAGTGCTCACGCCCCTACAGGTGCCATTGCAGGACCCACACAGGGGAGACTAGATGAACTTTGAGCCTGGCTAAGAGACTTACCGGACGCGCCGCAAAAGTTTAGCTGGTTATGCATTTTGATTGATGTATAATTGAAAGAGAAAATGGAAAGTTTATGTAAAAGTGTATAGATGTTGGTTATGGGATGGAAATGGCCTCATGGCCGATGATGTATATTTATTTTGATTGGGGGATGTATATGATTTTTGATTTTGGGAATGCCTTTAGCTTCATTGCTATTAGCTTATATTAGCTAGACTCGGTGTGAGTATATGGTTTTATGGACATTAGCTAGGTAGGGTACATATTATGGACAGGTTCACTTGTTACAGGTATAAGTTTTAAATCATTTAGGTCTTTATATAGTAGGAGAGGTTTTGTGGGTCCACTGCGTAACCATGGCGTTGCTCTGATGTTGTTAACCCAGGTTATCATGATATGTATATTTATCACTCACCCCTCGGGTCCCCAAGCTTGGGGCGTGATAGGATGGTATCAGAGCAGATATCTAGGGACATGGGATATCTTGCATATCATTTGCATGATTATGTGACATGCCTGTTGTATGCTTATGTGTTTACGTGCTATTTATTCGCCTAGTGTTATCTAGCTTTATCTAGCTTCGATTATGCTTATTGGTGGCACTTATCGTGATCTATTATGCTATAATGTGTAGAATGCCACCAAGACATGGAGGAGGCGTGCGGGGCCGAGGTTGGGGCCGGGGCAGAGAAGAGGCTCCCGCCCAGGAGCAAGCGATGAGTGCTTCTATCTAACAGGAGCAGGAGGCCCAGTATAGTGCAGTGGCCGAGGTACCGCCGATGGCTGGGGCTGGAGAAGTGCCCCCTGAGGTGCTTGTGGCGCTCTAGCTGGCAGTTGCTAACGGCGGGGCCTTTTTCCAGCAAATGGCAACGGCCATGGCAGCTTTGGCCAGTGGCGTGAGGGCCGAACCACAGCCATAGGGACAAATGAGCACCACTGCCTTGGCAAAGTTTCGGAAGATGAAATCTCCCACGTATGACGGCGTGGTGGATACGGAGATAGCGGAACAATTCATAAACCGCTGCAAGAAGATATTTGCAGTGATGGAGATCGCTGAGCCTGCTGCATGTATTGCTTTGACCACCTTCTAGCTAGAAGGCAGGGCTTCAGCATGGTGGGATCATTTGAATGAGGCAGGAGGAGTTGAGGGCCTTGCATTGGACCAATTTAAAGAAAGGTCTCGGGATCATTTCTTCCCCTAGGCACTTCAGGATGCCAAAAAAAGAAAATTCGCCAGTTAGATTCAGGGCAATATGATCGTGTTGGATTATGAAAAGAAATTCTCTGCTCTATCTAAGTATGCACCCAAGTTAATCCCCACGACCCATCTAAATTGTAGAAGTTTTGAAAGGGGATTAAAGCCTGCGTTGAGAAACAGGATGGTGTCTATCAGTCTGAATGATTATGAGATGCTTGTTGATAGAGCCATGACAGTGGAGGCCGATTGGAATGAAACAAGAACTATTATAGAAGGCCGGCGTGGCTGAGGTATGGGGAGCCAACAAGAGGGGGAAATAGAAAGAGATTCAAGGAAAGTTCATCCACCTCTCAAGCACAATCACTACAATCAGGCGGTGTAGCCCCCAGGTAAACAAAGAGGACAGAGGGATCGACCCAAGATCGCCCCTTTGTTATCACTGTCGTCAGCCGGGGCATATGAGATCTGAGTGCCCCTTATTGGGACCACGGGGATCAGCTAGTAGACCTAGTAGTGGGCCGATGGTGGACAACCGCATATGTTACTGGTGCGAGCAGGCGGGCCATATTCAGAGATATTGCCCGCAGCCCTTGGGCGATATAGAAGGGAGAATGGAGCCTAGAGGTTAGAGTTACCAAGGCAGCCGTTCCTCTGCATCCGTGCAGCCACTGTTTCAGCTGAGAAGTCCCCCACCTGGAGTAACACAGAGTGAAATGACGTAACCACAGAGGGGAGCTTCTCAGGGTCAGCGAGGAGTAGGCCTCCGAGTTCGCAGACACAGGGGAGGGTTTTTGCTGTGGCATAGTAGGAAATGCCAGCAGAGCCTATGGTTACTCGAGGTATTTTTTGGGTTTATTCTTCCTACACTACTGTTCTATTAGATACGGGTGCTTCCCATTCATTTATCGCCTCTCAGTTTGTATCTGCACTTCTATGGAGTTATTGTTACATGTTGAAACACCAGTAGCGGGATTCTCTTCTTTAGCCACTATGTGCAAGGGGTGTGAGCTGTGGGTAGATGATGTTTTTTACGAGAGAGAGCTAGTGTCTAACTGTGACTTGATTGTGTTAGAGATGAGGGGCTTCAATGTGATTCTTGGAATGGACTGGCTTGTGTCCTATCAAGCCAAAATTGACTGTCATGATCATAGAGGGACCTTATTTACCTTGGAAGGGGCCCTCATTCACTTCTTTGCAGACAGGTTGAAAATGCCTGATATATCATTATGGGGTAGCCAAAGGAAAACAGACTTATGCACCCTGTTTGCCTGTTTGGTTGTGGAAGAAGAGGATGATAAACAAAGAGTCGAGTTACCGCGGGTGGTAAAGGAATTTCCCGAAGTGTTCCCGAAGGACTTATAGGAATTGCCCCCGGAGCGGGAGGTAGAGTTTTACATTGATTTGGTACGGAACCTATTTCTGTCCCTCCCTACCAGTTGGCACCAGCTGAGTTAGAGGAGTTAAGAACTCAGTTGGAAGAATTATTGGCTAAAGGCTTTATTAGGCCGAGTACCTCGCCTTGGGGTGCTCCAGCACTATGTGCTACCAAGAAAGACAGGACGTTTCAGATGTGTACAGACTACCAGAAGCTCAACCAGGTAATAATTAAGAAAAATACCCACCATTGAGGATTGAGGACCCATTTGATCAGTTGAAGGGATCAGTAGTTTTTTCTAAAATTGATCTTCAGTCCAGTTATCACCAGTTGCACATTCGGGATGTCGATATTCCCAAGACAGCGTTTCGGATTCGGTATGGCCATTACGAGTTCCTGGTGACACCGTTTAGGTTGACAAACGCTTCGGTAGTCTTTATGGACGTGATGAATAGAGTCTTTAGAGAGTTTCTAGACGAAGTCGTGGTTATATTTATAAATGATGTGTTGGTATACTCCAAATCTGAGGAGAAACATGAACACCACCTATGACTAGTACTCCAGCAGCTGACAGACCACCAACTATATGCTAAGCTAAGCAAATGTGACTTCTGGTTGAAAGAAGTCAAGTTTTTGGGGCATGTAGTATCACAGATGGGGGTGGCCATAGATCCCTCCAAGATTGCAGCTGTCATGTAATAGTCTCAACCAAGGACTGTGTTCGAGATACGAAACTTTCTTGGATTGGCTGGGTACTACCGTAGATTTGTTTTAGATTTCTCATGGCTGGCAGCTCCATTGACTAGATTGATGAGGAAAGAGGTGAAGTTTAAATGGAATTAAACTTGTGAGGGGGCTTTCCAAGAAATAAAAAGAAGGCTGACCACCGCCCCCGTACTTATCATTCCAGAAAGAGGGGCAGGGTACTCACTTTAGTGTGATGCTTCACATGAAGGACTGGGATGTGTCCTGATGCAAAATGGAAGGGTGGTACCTTATGGCTCTAGATAGTTGAAGACTCATGAAATGAATTACCCTATATATGATCTGGAGCTAGCAGCTGTAATTTTTACCCTAAAGACCATGCGGCACTACTTATATGGGGAAAGGTTTGAAGTCTTTTTTTACTACAAGAGCTTAAAGTATATTTTTACACAGAAAGACTTGAACCTGAGACAACGCAAGTGGATGGAATACATGGAAGACTATGATTTTGATTTGCACTACCATCCCGGTAAAGCCAATATAGTGGCGGATGCGCTGAGCCGAAAAACTAAAAGTGCCGTGGCCAGTCTAGCAGCGAAAGAATGGGAGATGATAGGATTCGTAAGTGAGTTTGCCTTGGCACATGAAGAAGAGACAGAAAGATGAGTACTGTATTCTTCTATTGTCTATCCAGTCCTAATTCATAAGGTGATTGAAGCTCAAAAAGAGGATACTGAAGCTAAAGAGCTACGGGAGAAAATAAGAGGGTTGGTGACTTTACCAGATTAGACAGTAGAATATGAGGTACTTAAATACCAAAGCAGACTCTTTGTGCCCTCCGCTGTTAGAAGTGACGTCATGAAAGAGTTCAACTACTCAAAACTAGCAGTGCACCTTTGGGGTACAAAAATGTATTACGACTTGAAATGGCAATTTTACTGGGTCGGGATGAAGAGAGATGTCGTCGAGTTCATAGAGAAGTGCCTAACTTGCCAACAGGTAAAAGTAAAGCATCAAACGCCCGCGGGGCTATTACAACATTTACCTGTAGCGGAATGGAAATGGGAGCACGTCGCTATGGACTTTGTGTCTGGGTTGCCAAGAACAAGAAGGAGCGGTGACGCCATATGGTTAATTGTGGATAGGTTGACAAAGACAGCTCACCTCTTAGCTATGAAGATAACAGATTCCCTAAATTCCTTAGCCCGGTTGTATATTAGAGAAATTATGAAGTTGGATGGCACGCCAGTCTCCATTGTCTCTAACCAGGATCCTCATTTTGTTTCCCGCTTCTAGAAAAGTTTCCAAACAGCTATGGGAACAGATTTGTGTTTTAGTACAGCTTTTCATCCCCAGAGTGATGGCCAGATGGAAAGGACCATTCAGGTGCTAGAAGATATGCTCCGAGCTTGTGTATTGGATTTTAAAGGGAGTTGGGAAGAACATTTGCCACCAGTGGAATTTACCTACAATAACAGTTATCAAGCCAGCATTGGCATGGCACCATTTGAAGCCTTATATGGTAGGCCGTGTAGATCCCCGATATACTGGAAAAAAGTTGGAGAAGCAGCTATTATGGGACCAGAGTTGGTTCGGGAAACAAATGACAAATTAAAACTCATTAGACAACGGTTAGAGACAGGCTGAAGCCGATAGAAGAGTTATGCGGATCAGCGAAGGCAACCATTGGAGTTTTATGTGGGAAACTAGGTGTTCTTGAAGGTGTCATCCCACAAGGGGCAATTCCATTTTGGCAAGCGAGGCAAATTATCTTCCCACTATATTGGTCCATTCGAGATACTGGCATAGGTATGAGAAGTAGCCTACAAACTGGCGTTGCCACCACAACTGTCAGGAGTACACGAAGTGTTTCACATTTCCATGCTACGAAAGTATGTTCCAAACCCCACTCATATGTTAAATTGGGCAGAGTTGGAAGTAGACTCCGATGCTAAGTATGAAGTGAGGCCAGTTCAGATTTTAGACACTCAAGACCAGGTGCTCCGAGGCAAAAGTATTCCTTTAGTTCACGTATTATGGAAACATCATGGCATTGAAGATTCTACATGGGAACGTGAGGTCGAAATGCGAGAACGATACCCCGAGTTGTTTTCTTGACTTATATAACTTTTGGAGGTAATTATATATTGAAGTTAGCGTAATAAAATTTCGAGGATAAAATTTTTGTAAGGAGGGAAGACTATAATACCCCGGGTTCTTGAGGTGAATGAAAATAATATTTGAATTTAACTTGGATAAGTTTAAGTGTGTAATAGGTATCATGAGATCATAACTTGGTTGATGTAAGTGTTCAAGGTTTCTGGAAAAAACCAGCCTCGGCGGGCGCCCAAGCCCAAGCACAGGCGGGTGCCCAAGGTGGTCTGCAGCCGCCACCAAAAACTTGCTCTCGGTGGGCGCACAAGCCCACACTCATGTGGGCGCCGGAGGCTTTGTGCGCCCAAGGAGTTCCACGTCGGGTGCCTGAGTTGCTCCAGTTTTGTTTTCCTATTTTGTCCAATCATGTGAATTGTGAAAGTTTAATTTTGACCAAGTTAACACCAAACAATTTTGACCAAGCCTTGGCCATGAAGGAGGAGTGAAGTCTCAGCCAAAGAGGATTTGAAGACCAATACTTTTGTTTTCTTCCTCATTTGGCTTTTGTGGAGTAGGAAATTGGTATTTAATTATGGTAGGACCATGACCATTAAATGGGAAGACTTTGTGTGCACTTATACATATATACATATTGCCTGAATAAATGGAGGGAGATGTTTGGCTGGCCAACTTAGGTGGATGCATATATATCTGTATATATTGCTAGTTAAGGAGATGCCATATGGAAGATGAAGATTGGCTCTTGAGAAACCATTTGGTTTGTGTAACTAATTTGGTTAGGAAAATTTAAGGAATTCGGTTGAAAGGAAACTAGCTTGACCAATGGAGTGGAAGGAAGGCAAGTTTTCCAAGTTAAGTGTCTAAGTGTAGGTATAAGTGTTGGCCAAGGAAGACAAAAGCCTTTACCCGAAAGTGTAATACCCTGAACTTTTAAGTGAATGTGCATGGAGTAATTGGTGCGTTTTAAACCTAACTTGAAATCTAAGATAGGAAATCTCCCTAAAACTTGAATTTAGCTCAAAGAAGGTGATATTTAAGCATCTTTAAACCCTAAGTTAAATTAAGATAACATTTGTTTCAAATTTAGGGACTCGGAAACCCTGATTGGCTAAGTTGAATTTAGTGAGTTGCTAAGTGAATTTTAATAATTTTAAGCTTCTAAATGCCAAGGTATTGGCACAAATCTGAAGGAATTAATGTATTCTAGAGGATTAGAATGGTAACTAGGATTTAAAGGATGAATTAGATGAGAAATGAGGGGGTAGCCGGCCAAATGGAAGAAAAGTGTCAAAAGTTTTAACTTTTGAGCCCTAATTTTGACCTAGGGACAATAAGGTAATTACGTAAATTATTGAGAGGTAAAATGGTAATTTGATCTATGATGGAAGGAGTCAAAAAATTTTCATGAGCTTAGCCATGTAAGAAAAAGAAAGCAAGAACATTTTGAAGTTTAATGTGAATTAAGCTACTAATGGTTCGAGGTTTAGTTGTAATATCCCAGAAAATTTGAAATGAATATAAACTATGATTTTAAATTTATCTTGAAGATGATTGTTTGACCAAGAGATGATCCAAAGACTTAGATAATGTCTTAAACCTAAAATTTTGTTTAAGGAAGAAATATAATACCCTAAACTTTAGGATGAAAGTTTGTGAAGAAATTTTCTATGTTTTGAGAGATGATTTGTATTCCGAGTTAGGGGATGGAACTAGTATTCAATTTTGATGAAAGAAAATGGAATAGAAGCATGTTTAGAGTCTTAAATAAAGTAAATTAATATTGGTTTAAAGTTCAGTAATTTAGAACCCCTAATTGTCTAAATTAGGTTAAGTGGCTGGAAGATGGGTTCTAAGTGTTGAAAGAAAGTTATTTTGCTTCAAAGTGTTATAAATTAAGTTCAATTGGTTGGAGGATTATTTTCTAAAGTGTTAAAAGAGAATTATGTTCCTTTAAAGTGTTAGGAAATTATCTAAAGTGTAAATTAGGAGTGTCATGTTCTTAAATGAAAGGGTGGAAAGTTTACTCCAAGTGTAACCAATTAAACATGGTTAGTTTAAGTCCAATTTTGACCATCACATAGATTAGTTTTTATTTTAATTTTGACCACACGAAATAACTTAAATTTGACCATTAGCAGGTGAGTTGGCCGGCCATATAAAGGAAAGAAAAATTTAAATTAGCTATGTGGAAGAAAAGAGTTCAAGAATGTCATGTAGGAAAAATTTGGTTCAATTTTGACCTAGTCAAAGTATGAATTTTGAACTAATTTTCCATGGACCGATTAAGACCAAAGTGGTGATGACATGGAGAGGTTGATCGGCCAAAGTGGAGGAGAATGAAGGCCAAGGTCGGTTTGGGGAAGTGAATGGCCGAATGATAAATTCTTGTCCATTAGTTGATTGTTTGTTTGTGAATTGGTGTTAAAACCATTTAATTTGGTAGGCCACACAAGTTTGAATTCAAAGTAACTTAGGTATGAATGTTGTGGTTAATTGGAAGGACATTTGGGAGGCTTGTGATTGGCCATGGATTGTGAGAAAGAAGACTAAGTCGGTTGGGAGAGAAAGATGGTCGGATGGAAGGAGCTTTGTCATTTGCTTGGTTGTCTTTTAGTGTATTATGTGTCCATGGCATTTAAACCAAGTGGAACCCACATGTTTGACTAATCTAACTTAAGTGGAAAGATTATAATGAAGTAGAAGGCTAATTGGCCGGCCATTTGATGAAGGAAAGAGGCAAGTTGGTTGGACGTGAAGGTTTGGCCGAATAGAAGAAAGACTTGGTCCACTGCTTGGTTTGTTTTGTTGTGTGAGTTGTCCAAGCCTTTTAATCAAGTGGGATCCACATATTTGACTAACTTAGCTTATATGTATATATTATAATGACTTAAGAACCATGTGAAGCAATTTAATTGGTTCTTGGCTTGACTTTGAGGGAGAAAGAAATAAAGCATGCCCGGATGGAATTTAAAGGCCATTCGGCCAACTTGGTGGAACTTAAGGCCATTTGGCCAAAGCAATTGCAAACCACAAAGAGGCATTCGGCCAAGGCAGAGAGAGGGGAGAAATTGAAGAGAAAAAGAAGAGAAAAATAGGAAAGGAGAAGAAAAATAGGAAAAAGAAGAGAAAAGAAAATAGAAGAGGATGAAAAGGAAGAATTTGCACCAAGGAAGATGAATTCAATATCAAAATGGTAAGTTGATTTTATTTTTGTTTAAAATTAATTTTTGGAATAAGTTAGAACATATATTTGAAAGGAGAAATTAAAAAAAAGTGATGTTCTTTAGGAATTTTTAAAGAATTAAATTGAGGAAGAGAAAAGTTGAAGAAGGAAGTTGAAGTTTTCAAGTTGGAAGCTTAGAAAACTAGTCTACTTTCTCCTTGAAGATTCTTGAAGAAATTGGCCAAGAATTGAGGTAGGGATGTTCTACTCTACTTCATATATGCATATATGTTTGGGGTATTATATGTGTGGTTGTATTTAGAAAATTTAGAAGAAATTGTGAAAAAATTGAAAACTAGCTAAGTTAGCAATATGCTCACTAAAATGGCAAAAAACCTAAACAAATGAAGAGCTGCATATTTATCCTTTTGGGGACTGAAAAATGGAGGTTTTAGGGTTTAGAAACCCTAGGGTTTGCATAAAATTGATCTCCTAAAGTGTATGCAAAAATTTGTGCAAGATTGTAGCTTTTTGGTACCTAAAAACCCTAAAAATGTCACAATTTCATGGGAAACTTTAGGGTTGGAAATCTCAGGTTTTAAGGGCTGGAAATCAGTCCCTAGAAGGCTTAAATTCTCTAGGTTCCACTGAAATCCAATCCTCCCAAGTTTGGTCAAGTTTCAATGCAAAAACATGACAAATCGGTAGCATAGAAACCAAAAAGGGGATGGTAAAACATAACCAGCTAGGGGCTGTATTTTCAGCACTTGAGCAGTATTTTAGACTTGAAATTTGGATTAGAATCATGTATTAAAAGTGTGGGAAAAACTCCTAATTGGTATGGCAAAAATTGGCTAAGTTTCGGGTACCTAAGCATGACTATTTTGGCATGAAATTGGAACTAAACCTAGGTTTAATTCTAATTGTTTCAAATCTGAAATTTTGATGTTATTGATTCAATAATGAAGTTGAAATGTTGATAAATGCATTAGTAGCATGTTTATTGATTGCCTTGTATGGTTATAGAATGAATTTGGAAGTTATGCATGAGTTGGATGGAAGTTCTTTACTTAATTGGCAAATGAACTTATTATGATCTTATAATATGGAATTAAATGTGGACTTAAAGAAAATAAATAAAATTGTTGGTTGTATGTTTGTCCGGGGTTGGTACGGTAAAATACGAAGGGTCTTGAGATACCCTCGGATTGAAAGTCCCAGAACCTATGTAGGGTTTGGTTTTCATGCCAGTGGGTTAGTAGCCCACAACATGTTTAGTGTACATTAGGCGTATCGTCGCCTAAACTCACCCCCTATTCCATGTGAGTCAGTTGACTTCGATTATACCAGACCGACCCAGAGAGGAACGTGCCCACGAGGGCACCACCAGATGGGGCTCACCAAGCGAATTCTTTGTGCGCTTAGATGTTAAGGAGCGCCCTAATCGAAATCGAATAAGGTAAGGAGAGAGGACAAGGGGGCTTACGTGAAGCGTGAGGAAGCTTGGCTCATTTCCAACCAGAAATCCATTTTCACTGACTCACTTTCTGATTACGAGTTTATCAGTTCCGGGTGGACTCCAGTCACTACGAACGCCCCCGATTAGTGCAATGGGATGTGTCTATTTATCGGACTATGTCCTAAAGCACGTTTAGCACATGTACATTTATCTATCTGTGGTGTATCGTCGCCCTGGGCCATTGCCCTAAAGCACGTTTACTTTATGTACCCATTTCCCGATGATTGTGTGCAAGATGTTGTAAAATAAAAAGATTATTAAATGGAAATATAAAGTGTATATTTTCAAAACTGATGATATGTTGATAATTGTTGAATGTGAATTGTTAGATGATGTTTAATGAGAATTGTCGTTTGATGTTAATATTTTGTGTATTATAAATTTTCTTATATATTGCCTCATTATGTTTAATATGCTTTAAATGTGTATTATCACGCATATATATGTATATATATTAGTATGGAGTAACGTGAGCACACGCCGTCCGTGCTCACGTCCCTACAGATGTCAATGCAAGACCCATACAGGAAGGCTAAAGATGACCTAAAGCAAAGATAGAAAATTTGTGTAGCACGTCCAAAATGCTTGGCTAGTTTCATAATTTTATAATGTACACCTGTAAAGTTCAAGTTGTAAGGAAATGTAATTTATTTTAATTTTGGGAAATGTAAAAACCATAAGTCTAGTGATGTAAATTTAATATAAATTATGGTAATTAGTTTGTTATGGGTACTTATATAATAGATTATGGGTCCAACTGCGTGACCGTTGTGTTTACTATGATATTGTGACCCGATTATTCATGTTTTGTATGTTTTACACTCACTCATCGGGTTCTCGGATTCGGGGCGTGACATTTTCTCTCATGATACACATGCTAAAGGAAAGGCAGGCTAGAGATTGCTTCATGATATATTTATTGTATGATCAAAAAAATTCAGATAAAACTGAAGGGTAATAAATACTTATGACACAAATAATCTAGTCATTGGAGAACATGTCCACACAATTCATCACATGTAAAATGTGAAACATGATGGATACAAACCCGGCCATCTGGTCCAGTAATTTCTGTATCAATAGCATCACGGGTAGTGCCACTGATTGGACTGACAATTGTCCTGTCCTCTCCAACTAAAGCATTCAAAATGCTACTTTTACCAACATTTGGTCGGCCAACAATTGCAACAGCAGGGACATAATTTTCATCATTAGGATTCTCTATGCCCTGTTAATAAGCACAACAAATAAAACGAAGGTTTATTGCCATAATTAAGAAAAACTAGTAATGAAGATATTAGATGCTTGCCAAGACTGCCAAAAAACCTGCAAATGCACTATTCTGAAACAACATACTTCAAAATGTTAAGTCATTAATTATCCTTAAAAGTCGTTATTAGGAAATAAACTCAACAATGTATATCAAGCTAATTTAACAGTACAAATCAAACTAGTAAGGTGCACCAACACACAAATAAAGTGAACAACAATAACTGGGGAATACATACTGATGACAATACTCGAACATAGGATCTTTTGGAATCAAAGCTCTAATACCATGCTTAAGTTGTTAAAAAATGAACCCAATAATATATATCAAACTAACTTAACACAAATTATAGCAATTATAGGACACCTAAATACTGAAGTCTCAAAATTCATAACATGATAGGTAAACAAGTTTCTGATTTCTAAAACTTGTATAAAAAGTTGAAAATTCGTGGATGTTTAAGAGGACACCCTAAAAAATAAAATAAAACAAAAAAGCATATGGTATTTAAGGAACTTTTGGAATAGATATGCTTGCTCAATATTTGAAAAGGATATCAAAAACTTTTGCCACTCCATCCTACATGTATATTTGTTAACAATCTTGATTCTTTTGTACCTTATGTTAGGATGTATAATTTGTTTGTCCTTCTAACACTAGTTAGGTAATGTTATAATTGGGCACTTGTGAGCACTTCTTGATTCAATGTCTTACTCAGTAATCAGTTACCGATCTTTTGAAATCAAGTGAGTAATGTTAAGATCTTAAGCATTTATGAGTGGCTCAATTCGATGTCCTGCTTGATTGCAAAACATTTTTCCATTGCGTAAACAATAAACTTTATACAACCTCACTTAAATTCATTGCATTCATTTTTACTTACCTACCTATGGTCCAATACCTCTTTATGTACTTTAGTTTAATTTGTATTCCCACCTTTATTTTAGTTTTTGTACAGCCAATAAGACCATACAAAACTATAGGCAAAGGCTTATAATCCCTGTAGATCTCCACGCAAAAGAATTCACCTAGAACCCATAAGGAGGACTAACAGTGAACTAAAATGCCAGGCATCCCAACCCAGCTGAGGAAATACCAAGCTAAAGAGAGATGCCTCAGCTGCCATAGCAGTGTTAGAATATTTAAGATTATTTTTGTATCTTCTAGAATGTTCTTCTTAATTGCTTGTTTCCTAATTGTACTCAAATCTCTTGCTTATAAATACAACGTGAGGAAGGGAGAATTAATCTCTCTCAATTCACTATTCTTTTTTACTAACTTGGAATCAAAGCAACAGATCGAAAACACGGAAAAAATAAACTAGAAACTAGGCCTCGCAGTCGCAGTTGCTACTATCTTACAACAAGCAAGACATCTAGTTGTTGTCATTGACAGTAGCCACAACCAGTCGAGAGGCAATTGCCAATGCTAAAGACCCATCATCAACCGACACTGCATGCACACTCACTCGCATAGACCTTTTTAGCAAGTGATGGCGTATCAGTTTTTGGCAAGCCTTCGATGTAGTCTAAAGCTACTCACAGAATGTAGACAATGCTTCTACCACCTTCACTCACCAATATGAGGATCTTTTGGATAATTAATTCACTATTCTTTGATCACTGAGGTTTTTCGCTCATTGATTTCTTCACATTGATGTCCTTGCACTTGGTCTATAGTTCTCGAGTTGTCTCCTTGCTCGTCACCCATGCCAGATCTGAACTCGTCTTGCTTGTTCTTTGGCTGATTTGTTGATTGTCTTGCTTGCGGTGTATTCTGGCAGGTTCTCCAGTTTTGCTGCTCTCTAGTATTGATCTATTTAATATTCTCTACTCTCATTTAGCATTGATGATGGCTAACCTTCCAACAAATGGTAAGACAACTGTTGACAGGAATTCTTCTACAATCTCTTCGGCTCCAGTTGTTCCTATTATGTCAGTTGATAGTCTACCTAAGTCTACCTCGAGTGAAAAGTCGAATGGGACTAATTATTTAATCTGATCTCATGTTTTTCAGGTATTTCTTATTAGCCGATAAATGGAACACTTTATCATAGATTCTCCACTAGATTCACAGTTTTACCTTTTGGCAATGACACGTTACAAATGCCGTTGTTATGAGTTGGCTATGCCATAATTTAGAGCCTTCCATTTTGTGTACAATTTTCTTATATAATAATTCAAAAGCAATTTGTGATTCTTTGGCTGATTCCTTCTCCCAAAAGAGCAATATCTTGGAGAATTTGAGGCATATGAGTAACTCTTCTCTTTTTGGCAACGTGACTATTCTCTTTCTGAGTATTATAATGCCCTTAAGGCCCTTGGTAATCATCTTTTACAGTTTCCACCTTTTCCCAAGACTAAGGATAAGATGATGAAGCAGTTTAAGGAACTTATGACTATTTTGCTTCTTACTGGGCACAATGATGATCTTTGTGGGTATTGTGATCAATTTCTAGCTGGTGAGACCATTCCTCGCACGGCTAATACATACTCTTGACTATAGTGTTCTTTTTTAGGCCACCATTCTTAGACAACACTCCTTCGAGTAGTTCTGATTCTATTAGTTTGGTTAGTGGTTCTAGAGGTCGTGGTAGCTTTCGTGGCATGTTTACAGGTGGTTCATGTGATCATCGCAATCCTAGTGGTACCAAGAAATGTGACTATTGTGATGCCACTACCCACACAAAGCCATATTATTTGGAGAAGTATGACCACTCTAATCAGGCACATGAAGTTGCTACTGAGTCCATATGTTACGACTCATGCTAGTGGCATGATATGGCGTTGCGATAAACCTTGTTGCATAGTAAGCACATGTGACTTAGCGCTCACTCTCTTGCAGCTAATGTTGTAGATCAATATCTAACCATTATGGACGTGGTTACTGGACCATCGAGCTAAAAGCATTGAGTCTGTACATGTCCTTTTTATAGATTTTGAGAGTTTAGGTAAGTCCCTCTACTGTGAGGTATTTTGGGTTATACTTTTAGCTTTTGATGGGTCGTGTTGAGGTAGCTATGATATATTATTATTTTGGAGCACCGTTGTCCAATTGATGACAATGACTGTTTATATATCATATTTCATTTTGGATTATCATTCAGTATAGCTCCAAGTTATGTTATATGGCCCTAATTATGGGACATGTCAATTATGATTATTATGATTGTGATTATTTCATGTCCCAAAGTCGTGAGGTTTTAGGGGTATGACACCTAGCCCCTAAATTTTATTTTATGTTATTTTTTTATTTTTTTATTTTTTTTTTTTTTGAGGAGTAAAAGTAATTACTAAAAGCGTTGAGAGGCTGCCCCACGCACAAAAGGGTAAAAGTGAAATTATAAAAGCTTCTCCCACATGAACATATGGTCAACAAAATCCAAACTTAAAGCAAAGCCCAAAACCATTGTCCAACATGTCTGAAACCATACACAATCACTTTTCACCATAACCTATGTCAAAACAATATTTTATTGTTGAAAATTAAAAGATTCTACATACACGTGCATGTATCATGTGTCTTTTATTACCACATTATATTTTTTCTTGATGTCATGCTATTCATGATATAACATAATTTAACAAAAATATAGAAGCAAAACAAAGTATCATAGTTGGTCTCAAAATCATAGACATCAGAAAATATTCCAAACGAGAAATTAATTAAATGACTAAATATTGATATACATGAAATTAAAAACTGATTTTCAGAAACCAAAATACCTCAATTTTTTTCAGCCCTGAACAAATAAGATCAAGAAGCACTCCTGTTCCAGTCCCCGAAATAGCCGATATGGGAAGTGGTTGAAACCTACTAGATTCAAAAACAAATTGCATTTTTTGTTACTAAACCGAAAAGAAGATGATGTTAGGAAGGAGTTAAATGTACCATAATCATGTTCGTTAGCATCCTTTCGATGCTAATGAATATTTCTATTTAGCAATGAAATCTTACTTATCTTTTTCAAAAAAAAAAAAAAGAACTTGTGAGTAATGTGTGAAATTGGTTGAAGACCATGTGGTGCTCATGGAATTCATTTTTTTTTTTTGACCTTTTTATGTTTGTTTGTTTGTTTTTTTCCTCCCCCCGGGGGGGGGGGGGGGTTATGGGAGGAAGGGTTCAGGTTTAGAATGGTGGGGCATTATGGTTGGTTAAGTAAAGGGCAACTAAGAGCAGGATATTAGTGATGGAAATTAGTGATTTATTATACTATTTGAGTACTTGGACCCATATGGATCACATTAAGCCATATTTCTATGGACAAAATTACATTTACTTTGTAAAGAAAAAGGTTTCTGTACATTATGACCTTATAAGCATCTATTTTCATTTTTTGGGAGTATTTACTGTTCTGGGCAGTTGGTATCTTGATTCTAGTTTTGACGAGACGTAGAGTCTCGGTTGGTATGAATTTCGTAGAGTCTCAGGTTGGTATGAATTTCGAATACCTTATTTGTACACCTGTATGATCAAGCTTCCGAGCTTGTTGAATGAGGTGGTGATTATGTTCTTTAAATGATTGTTTACTGGAACTTAGCATGTTGTCTTTGCTGTTTCCATGCACAAGTTGGATGGTATTTTTTACCTTTAAATGTGGAATATAGTTATGCGTTTTGTGTGACTTGTTCATCAGAACTTTTTTTTTTAACCTGGTGTGGAATATTTTAGTGATTTATTTATTAGCCTTTTTTTCCCCTTTCTGTTGGTTGATTTTTCCAGATTAGCAAACCAGAAGATTGGGAGCGAACTCCTGATCCCAAGAAATACTTCGTTCAATTTTTTGGGACATCTGAAATGTAAGTGTTTAACAATTGCAAGGGTGATCATGTGGAGTAAGTTTTTTAAATGTATCCTATGAATATATAAACATATAATTTCTGTGTAGACTAATTTAGGACTGAAATTGTTCTTGACAGAGTGTTCATGGAAGAGTATTTTTTTTTCATTAGGTAATGTAAGGCAAAAAAAGGTTTTAAGGGATGCACAATAACAGTAGACTCGGTTTTTGAGAGAGAATTTATCTAGTTTAATTTAGTTCTGTTCTGTTCCTTTTATTTATTTATTTTTTTTATTTTTTATTTTTCGGGTTCCTGTGGGGAGGTATTGAATGAGTTGTTTTATCATGATCTCATGCTCTAAGAAGCATGGATGCGAACACAGAAAAACGTGACACAACATGAACATGCAACATGGCAATTTTAGAAGATACCGCCAAGGGAATGTTAATTGATAAATATATAATTTTATATATATTTTCTTGGAAGGGAAACTGATTTTCATTTTATACTGTAAACACATGAATATATTATTTATTTGTGTTAAAAAAAAATCTATTCATGACCAAATTTGGTGTGTTGTGTGCCCGACAAAACATAATGATCAATGTGGGTAAGTATTATTTGTCATTACTATGTCTTCATATATTTTCAGTTAAAATATTCCTTATGGTTAGTATATATATCATTGTTGATTCTTTAAAATTGAAACAGTTGTTTGTGAGTTGTTTTTCTATTTTGGAAAATTGCTGTTTGTTTAAGTTTGAAGTTTGTTAGATTACTATGCAGAAGTATTTGTTTTAACAATTTTCATCAATGTTCTTGTTGCCTCTTGAACTTTGTTGCATCTCTCTCTCTCTTGTTTTTCATTTCTTTTGTCCTTTTGTTTCATAAATTGGATATCTACTGATTTTTACTTCTGAATTTGTTTTGCCCTTCCCAGAGCTTTTGTTGCCCCAGGGGATATTCAGGCATTTACCAGTGAGGCAAAGATTAAATTATCAGCTCGATGCCAAGGTAAAACAGTTAAATATTTTGCTCAAGCTGTGAAGGAAATCTGTGAAGCATTTGAAGAGATAGAGCATAAGAAATCAAGTGGTTTAAGAGAGGATGCTGATAGATCAACTCTTGGGGGTGAGGCTTCATCTGTTGATGGATTGGAAGATGAGGCAGTAGAGGTCGAGTTCAAGGATGATGGCAGAGATGGAACAAATGTAGAAACAGAGATTAGTGAACTGGGTGATCATAGTCCTGGGTTGGAGCATTGCTCTCAGGGACGAAGTGGGATGGACTGCCAAGATATAAAACCTAGTTTCCCATGCAAAGCTACTGATAATGTTATTTGTGTCAAAAACTCCAAGTTAGTGACACCTGCAGAAGGCTTGCGTGCTGGTCAGAATGATCATATATGTGACGCGGGAGATGGTCAAAAAGATAGTTCTTCACCTTTGGTGGCGTCGGTCCATGCTAAGCACTCCGACGGTCTCAAGAAGGCTTCAACAAATGGTCACAAGGCAGAGAAAATGTCAACAGGTTCAAAGAGGAAACTGGGGGAGCAGGCCAAGAGCGAACTTTCTGGTCAGAAGAAGGGGCCTCGACTTGGAGCTCCAAAACATGGTCTGTTAACTAATGACATTTCAGATCCTGCCAGAAAGTCCAAGCGTGTAGATTTGGTGAATGATGCCCCCAAGGGATTGTTTCAAACCAACAAAAAAATTGATTCTCTAATTTCTAATACTCTGGACAAAAAAGCAGATAGTTCTGAGACTAAACTACTTACATCACGATTGAAAACTGAATCTCATTCAGCATCAAAGGTGCTGGCAGGTACTGTGTCTTGCAGAAGTCCTGATGAAGATCCTTTACCCCCAATGAAGCGCCGTCGTCATGCGTCTGAGGCTGTCTCTGATTTTGCAACTACAATTTTAGAAGCCAAAACAGAAAAAGGTTCTGTTGCTCTAAAAGATGATGTGTCATGTTCTGATAATGTTAAATCCCAAGTTACACATTTACGCACTAAACGGAGAGCTGTTCGTGTATTCGATGAAGATGATGGAGAGGAACCCAAAACTCCAGTTCATGGTGGATCTTCTAGCAAGATACCTTCATCTTCTCTTGCTTCTGATTGTGGCAAGAACACCAACGTACGAAATGAAGCTTTGTTTCATGATCAACCTGGTAGAAATGATGCTGTTGGACCTGAGACTGACACTTTGAAGGAGTGGTTACCTTCTGCTAAATTAGTTAGTCAATCTTCATCTCCTAACCCTGAGCAACCTGCAGAGAAGAGGCCTAAAAAAGCAGTTGCTTCGCATGTCTTGCATAGTCCAGGGAAACCGGAATCTGAGAGGGTATTTTCCAAGGAGGCCAAACAAATTTTGATTTCTCCCAAGAACTCTGGTTCAGAACCATCAAAGGTCATTAGACCATCAACTAGAGTATCTGGTGTTGGTATGCAGAAGAAAACTCAAACAGGATCTTGCAAGGCCATGGGTGTGCTTTCTGATGGCTTGAATTATTCTCAAAATCAAGTGACAACTCAACGAACTAAGCCAATTTCTTCTGGAGAAATACCAAAAAGTGCTCCAGAATCACACATACAAGTTGATGATTCTGCTTCTGTCACTGGAAGTATGACGGAGAATAATTCATTTCCTAGTGAAAGGTATGCGTTATTATTTTTTGGCTCTCTTTAGTTATAATTTCTTCCCTTGTTATTTTTTTAAGGTAATGTATGCCAATTCTCATGTTCTACTACCTGCCAAACCAGACTGGAAGCTGGTAGAGATGATAAAACAAGTTTGTTAATTGATTCGAAGATCTCAGATTCTGCTGTGTCTATGAAGCATCTTATCGCTGCTGCTCAGGCGAAAAGGAGACAATCTCATTCGCAAAATATTTCCCATGGCAATGCTAGTTATCTTTTGGGAACCTCTATTGATGTGCCTGGAAGGAGCCCCAGTCCCACCTCTGCTGTTCAGCCCTTCCTACCAGGCTCCAGTAATGTTTTGCAATCTGATGTACAGGGATATTATCCTCGCACATCTATGGCTTCTCCTTCTCATGGTCGTCAGTTTTCATCAAATAATCAAATTGATGCTGAAGAATTTGAGGAAAGAAGAGTTAGTTCGGGACACCAGCCTGCTGCTGGGGGTTCACTTAGTGGTGGTACTGAGGCAGCTGTTGCCCGTGATGCTTTTGAAGGAATGATAGAAACATTATCAAGGACTAAAGAAAGCATTGGACGTGCAACTCGTCTTGCAATTGATTGCGCAAAGTACGGGATTGCCAATGAGGTAGTTAATATAGTGTATTTAATTTTCTTCTTGGTGTAATCTTTGGATGGTTCACTCTCACTGAACTATTTTAGATTATTGATGGATTTTTCAATCTGATGCATTCACAATTTGATTTTTGGTGTGAAACTGAAGTCAGATTAATCGGAGTTGGTCCATGGCTATTGTTTTTTAAAAAAGGAACTCAAGTGACATCTTGTCTTCAAATAAAAAAGGAAGATGAATGCGTTTTGATCTTTGTATCATGGAAACTTCCTAGGTTGTAATGCGGTGGGTAATATGGTGTATTTAATTTTCTTCTTCGTGTAATCTTTGTATGGTTCATTCTCACTGAAATATTTTCAATTGTTGATGGATTTTGCAATCTGATGCATTCACAATTTGGCCTTTAGTGTGAAACTGATGTTAGATTAGTGGGAGTTGGTTCATGACTTCTGTTTTTTAGAAAAAGGTGCTCAATTGACTTCTTTTCTTCTATTAAAAAAGGGGAAATGAATGTGTTTTGATTTTTGTAACATGGAAACTGCCTAGGTTACAACTTCGATATGAGGTTGCCTACAGTATTATCATCGCGATATCTCTGTGAATGAGCTGTGGTTGTTCTGTTTAGGTTTCTATGTGGAAGATATATCAAAGGAGTAGACTGAACCAATTAACATTTGGCTGATTAGTGTTAAGGATTTCTTCCTTAAATCCTTACTGCTTTCCCATCTTTAAGTTTTGGATATTGGCTTACATCTTGGCTATTGTATGCATTGCTGAATTTGTTAAAGCAAGACTGAAGATGTATATTCCTTTTCTAGAATAAGGTTTCTTGCTTTATCCCAAATTACTTACTTGGATGTCTTTGGCCAGACATGGATGTTTACTTTGCTGAATTTTTTAAAGCAAGACCGAAGATGTATTCTTTTCTAAGAATAAGGCTTCTTGCTTGATCTTTGATTACTTGAACATATCTGGCCAGACTGGATGTTTACTTTTATCCATCCTATAGCTATTAGGTGGATAGGCCAAATCAAACTTGTTTTATTTGTATTTTCTGACTGTCCTTTAGAAGATGTCTTCATACCAGGAGTTACAACACTCAATGCATTAGTCAGGATATTGGAACATATTTGTTTCTTTAAGCCAAAGTCTTCGTAGTGTAAATTATGACCCCAGTCTACATTTGTCATTCAGTGTTTTGTTGTCAGAGATGTGACAAAACTGGTCACTTTTTTTTTTTTTTTTTCGTTTTGATAAATAAAAGCAATTTTATTAAAAATAAGAGATACAGTTGTCATTAAGGGAATGCCAAACTTACAAAGAGACCTTCACCCCAATCTACACAAAACTAGTCGCTTTTGTTTCCTATAAAGATCTCTGTAATGTGATAAATCTGGTAGAGGAATTTCTTGAATTTACATAGCCTCTAATTTTTTGCAGGTTGTGGAGCTTCTCATCCGGAAGTTGGAAAACGAGCCCAGTCTTCATCGCAAAGTGGACCTGTTTTTTCTGGTGGACTCTATAACACAGTGCTCACATAGTCATAAAGGTAGATATAGCTGATAGAACACTTCATTTTGTTTATAAAAATAACTCTTATTTTCTTCCTCTATAACTTTATAGTTGAGTGCTGTTTTCACGTTGCAATCAGTCAATGGTAAATGACAAATGACCATTGTCTTAAATATCCATGTCCTTGCTTCTGCTGCTATACTGCTGTTATGTGGTTTCTAAATTGGAATTGGTAGTGCATGATGTTCTCTCTTAAGGAAATAGCTTTCAGATAATATAATTTTTCTGCTATTGAAAGTAGACATTGTGTGATAAATTTTGATTGCTTATCTGCCTGCGATGTTTTCAAGGCATTGCAGGGGCGTCGTATATTCCTACAGTTCAAGCAGCATTACCTCGTCTCTTAGGAGCTGCGGCTCCTTCCGGAGCCGCAGCTCGTGAAAATCGCCGTCAATGTCTCAAGGTAATTGCACCTTGTCTAACCAGTCAAGGAACCTCCATATTGTGCTAAAGATGAATTGAATTAATTTGCTCGTGTAGGTTCTACGACTATGGCTTGAGAGGAAAATCTTACCAGAGCCTCTTCTTCGCCGATATATAGATGACGTTGGTGTTTCAAACGATGATTCATCTGCTGGTTTTTTCCTTAGGCGTCCCTCTCGAGCTGAGCGTGCCGTAGATGATCCAATTAGAGAAATGGAAGGCATGCTTGTTGATGAGTATGGAAGGTCCGTAACTTCTTGTGTTCTTCATAATTAAGTATTTTGGTTTCACATTCATTTGTTTATTAATACGTTGTGTCTTGTTGAGAGCTGTTTGAACATGCTCCTGGAGTGTATATACTGATAGTATCAGTCTGTTGTGATATATGATTCATATTCAGACTAGAGAACTAGGGAGGGAACGGTATGTGTATTTTGGTTTTATTGATAGGATGAGGGTTTTAGTATATATATATATGCTCTATTGTACTATGTTACCATACGAGGGATTTTTAAGTTAATAAGAAATATTTCAACCGTTGTGGTTGTAGGCAATCTTGCCAAATCACGTTAATTCTGTGTGTTAATTTGTTGCTTTTTTCATTCAAATTCGCACAACACTTTCCAAGGATGCCGACTAAGTTATCACATAATGCATCACACACGGTATCTATGCATGTTTATATTGCATGTCCTAATTTTTGGCATCTAGGAAAACTAAAAAAGGTAGGTAAGGTTGTATATAACACATTTAATCATCCAGGATCAAGTTTTTGTTCCAGCACACTGTTTGGGTTAGTACAAAATTGGAAACATTTTGGGGGCGTGTCAGAAATGTTTTGAAAACAGCACAATGATATGAAATTATGTAGAAATGTTGAGAATCTTAAAATTTATGAAACGCCAATAATAAATTAATTAAATATCTTATTTTTTTTTTTTACTTTAGCATATTGTAGAAATGTTGCTAACTTATTTAATTAAATAACTTATAGCATATTTAATAACTTATTTTTTTGTTTGTCTTGTTTCTATTGAAAATGTTAGAATTATTAATTCATTATTGTTTCATTTCAGTCTCCAACAATGTTATGTTCATTATTTATCTTCAATCTATGGATATTTAGTTTTGATTTTTTTAAAAATTTATCCAAAAAAAGGGTAGTTGGATGGAATCTCCTCGATGCCTTTTAATAAATTTTTACTTAATAGAAAATTTTTCATCAATATGAACTATTAAAGAGTCTTTATTCTACCACAAGAATGCCATGGGTCTAGTTGACATGACATGCACCATTCAGAACTAATAAGGTTGATGTTTATGGATGACTATAGCTTGTTTTGGAGTCATTTGGGAACTATAGTCATTATTGAGATGGTGGGAGACCACTGGAGGTTGACAAGGTTATGGCTAAGGCTATCTTAGGAGTAAGGAAAAGGGTGGCAGGGATGAGATTTCTGGAGGCGGTTGCTTGCTTGGAAACAAGGTTCTGATAAAAAAAAAAAGGCCAGGAAGGTTCATTATATATCATATATTATATATCTAGAAGAGGCCTGGATAAGGTTGTGAGTAAGCCTTCCTCTACACATGGGATGATGAGGTGTTGAAGTAGATTGGAGAGGTTTGTGGAGGTTTTGTGATACTGGATGAAGAAATGAAAAGCAGATGTGATTGAGGGTGAGGGGATGTGGAGATAGAGTTGCCGCTTCGATGAGGGTGTTCCTCAAGGAGAGGGGACAGAGAGTTTGATGGACTGAGCATTTATGGGTTGCCATTTGTATCTGCTTTATGCTTTTTTAATACATTTTGATTTCATTATCAAATATGTATATGCATATATGTTTGAGTCTTAGGAGGGATGAAAAGAGTGGCAGGGATGAGATATCAGGAGGGGGAGCTCACTTGGAAACAAGGCCAAGAAGGTTCATTGTCTAACGAGACGTCTAGTGCTCTTGATGCTTCTTGAATACATTTTGATTACTTAACAAATAAATTTATGTATGTCTCGAGAGGAATGAAAAGAGTGGCAGGGATGAGATATCAGGATGAGGGTTCTTGCTTGGAAACAATGCCAAAAAGGTTCGTTGTCTAACCATGACGTCTACTGCTAAGCACTAGTGGCTGTCTTTTTTTGTTCTAAAGTTCCAGTATTCAGGAGCCCTCAAGTAGTGGTAGATTTGAATTTTTTTTTTTTTTTGTTTTTTTTTAAAGGAGCTTAAGAAAGTTGCGGTCGCATTAGTAGAAGAGAAGTTGAGAGATGTCATTTAAGATAGTTTGGTAATGTCTAATGTAGAACTAGAGATGCAACGATTAAGAAGAATGAGTGAATTCAAGCAGAAGGGATAAAGAGGACAAATGGTAAACCTAAAGTTACATTGATTCAAGTTGTGAAGAAAGTCCTAATTTCATGTACTCTCACAAAAAACATAACCCAGGACATGAATGGATAGAAGGAGAGGATTCATGTAGCCGGGTTTTACCAGTTTGGGACCAAGGCATGGTTGAGTTGAGTTTTCATGTTGTGAAGGTCATGGATGTGCTTCTTGGTATAGAGAAGTATGAAGCACATCGTGTGTCATTGTTATGGTTTGGGCTGTCTCAAAGAGAGAGTGAGAAAGAGAGCATTGCTGAACTCTCAGCTTTAACCATCAAGTCACATGCCTATGGAAGCCTCACATTGTGGGATTAGGCATTCTCTTAGGAACACTTGATCGTGGCATCAACCTTGAGAAGTTATCTAGGCTATGCCATCTGTCTGGGTTGGGTTGACAGTAATTGGAGATTGGGGACAAAGGTATACAATGGACGCAGTTAGGTGGGACTTGGGAGACAGCTCACTGGGCTGAAGGTCCATAGCACCTCATCTCAAGCAGGAGAGATGACTCGCTTGAGTGAAAATTAACTTGGCTGAGCTGAGGGCACTGCATAGCGTTCATTTGGGCAAGTTTACTACGAGATTTTGTCGATTGAGTGAGTGCCTATCTTCAATGTTTCGGCAACATGTATGGCAACTTTGGTCGGAGTTGCTTGTTGCTAAAGGGGAGTCACGTGGATGTATCTTAATGGTCCATGTCACCTCATGAGACTAATATATGGTTCTTGACTACATG
The DNA here is from genome assembly GCA_035590655.1 of Pouteria glomerata. Classification (NCBI taxonomy): domain Eukaryota; kingdom Viridiplantae; phylum Streptophyta; class Magnoliopsida; order Ericales; family Sapotaceae; genus Pouteria; species Pouteria glomerata. The sequence continues at coordinate 726,418 of JAVXUM010000029.1, forward strand.
GAGACAGTGAGGCGGCATGCTATGTACTAGATTAGATATATTTTCCTGCTAATGGTTTAGATAAATAATAATGAATTAATAAAAGATATGGTGTTTCCATTGAAATATGTAGTCACATTAATCATAAAAATTGATTTTGTTTGCTTGCTGCTTCATCTATTTTAGAAACTACCTTTTAACACAACGACTCCTCCCTCACCGTTTTGATCTTTC
>JAVXUM010000029.1:791842-805642 GCA_035590655.1 Pouteria glomerata
CTTTTATATACAGTAAAAAATGATACATATCCAATTAGAAAGCAAGAATGTAGTTCCGATGATTTTATAATTAAAATATATTTTAATTAATTTAAATCTTAAATAATACGTTTGTAATTTTTCATGTAATTCAATTTAGTTTTTTTTTTTTCATATTATCATCTTTATTTAATATGATCAATGCTTTATAGCTAAAAAAAAAAAAAATCATAAAATTCAACTAAATATAACTTGATCAAGCTTTCCAAGTCATGCTTGACTGACCATTTGCCAATTCCCTCCTTGCAGGATACACGGTCCCGTGAGAACCAAGTAGCTCAGAGCTTCACACCAAGTCCTCCTAATTTCATCAACCAGTTTACTCTATATGCTAATAATTAATTCCTAAATAAGCCAAATGGGACATGCACTCTTGCACTGACCCAAATGCAGCTATACATATATATATATATATTTGTATGTATTTGTTCCAGTTTAGTTATGTGATATGGACACCGATTACTACTGGGATTTTGTTTGTGCCTGTGCTTATATATTATCAAGCCCTTTTTTCGGGTGATAAATCATGCAATAAGTTTCCCAACAACCAACCCTCACTTTCTTTTCTTTTTCCAATTTCTGGGGCGATTACTTCTCTAATATTTTAAGGGTGCATTGGTTATGAGATGAAAAATTAAGGGGGTAAATATTATAAAAGTAATTGCTAATCCATTATTTTCACAATTTTTGACTCCTTTCACCCCACTCCTCGGAAAGTTAACATTTAGCCGCCCAAGACACGGAGATGTCAATCTATTTAAGTTTTTATAATGTATATCAAACATAATTTTACAGTGGAAACATTTACCCTTTTAATCCCATACCAAATGCAGGTTAGGTTTTGCCTTTTGATAAACCCAAGCTATATTTCCTCGTCCAGCTATAAGCCCCAAGCTTTACATAAAAGACTAGATTCAAGCTCAAGTTTGGTGAGTCTATCAGGAGACTTCACCAGCTAAGTTTCAGACAATTTTTTCCCAACTACTCAGGTGGATTCATGCAAAAATCAGAAAATTATTTCAACCGTTTTTATTCAAAAGCAATGCACAGGATCCTACTGGCAGTAGAATCAACAATTTTCCTATAGGGCAACCTATAGTCTGTCAATCTTTACTCAAAATTCTCTTTCATACACAACTAGCATTCAAATTACAAACATATTTTCATATGTTAAAATAGAAAAGAGAAAAAAAAAAGGAAAGAGGTGCTGAAATAGAAATTGTGATAATTCAGATGCAAAAAATCTACCAAGAAGCCTGGCGAAAAGAAAGCCTACTTGGTGAATCAGTTCTTCCTCCACCGTGGAGTCACTTCTTGAGCCATCCGTTACATTACCCTCTTTGGTGCTTGAGCTTTGAGGATTGCATGTAGGATCTTGACCAGTGAATTTTCGGACTTCATGCTTCTTTCTTAAGGTAAACCATTCAGATCTCACAGAAACAAGACCCTGCCTACGACTTGATGGAACTCTTGGATATGATTGACCATGAGAATTTTTTTGCTTGACTACTGCCTTTGGGAATTTGGGGCCTGCACCTAATGAATACAATGTAGGGAGTAAGTCCAAATGAGACACCAAAGCTATTCAAAGAGTAGCTTCAAGGAATTAAAAATTTAAATGCCACCGCAATTTCTTGCTGTTACTTAAATTGAAATATACTTTCAAGTTTAAAAAAGTAGCAAAAAATGTAAGCAGAAGCAACCCCATGATAAATTCATTTCATAGGTTCATTTTTCAGTAGAGGTGTTGTTTTCTCCCCTCAATTTGGGTAGGAGATATTAGCAATAAAACGATAGTGAGCAGGCTGCCTAACGCAACTCAGACTGAGGAAAAAAAAAAAAAAAGAAAAGAAAAGATTTGTTTCAGGGTCCTATAGATAAATTTAATTTAGTAAGTTCGAAATGATATTTCCTTATGACTTGCCGTTCATTCAAGAAGTTACTTCCAAACATACATATACTCAAGAAGATAACTGAACATACCACGATGACGAGAAGCTCAGCTACATTGCCCTGGCCTCTGGCAGTTTTCATTAACGATTGAACTTGTGGTGTATAGACTCCAATAACAGCGTATCTGCTCCACAAATACCGAAAGAGTTGCGAGAAAGGACACTTTAAGGATGTATAAACCATTACGCGCCAGAACAAAAAATGCCATCGACCATAGATTGAAGTTTTTATTTTATTTTTCCTGTATAATCAGACCAAACTAACACCAGGAACTTTAGACGCATTTGTTTCATCCATCAGTTTTCTCACCCTCTCAGCATCCACAAATTTACCAGAGCTAGCAAATATGTTGGACAAAAGCACATAGTCACCGCCATATCTTCTCTCCATCTCTAGTATCTTCCTCATAACTCTCTCTCCCATTTGACCATGACCATGAAAGCTACAAGCTCCCAGCAAAGTCCTCCAAATCACAACATTAACAATCTCGGTAGGAATCTGCAAAGCTATCTTCTCTGCTTCCTCTAACCTACCTGCCCTCCCCAACATATCTACTAGGCACCCATAATGCTTAATATCAGGTACAACTTGACATTTGTTAATCATCTCACTGAAAAACTCAAGCCCCTCTTCCACCAACCCTCCATGACTGCAAGCATTTAAAATACTCAAGAACGTTACTGGATTTGGCTTTAAGCACTTCTCTTCCACTTTTTTAAAACTATCTAGTGCTTGCTTTCCCATTCCATGCATTGCAAACCCAGAGATTATGGATGTCCATGACACCAAATTCCTCTTTTCAAAAGTTATACCCTCAAAGACTTTTATTGCGCTCTCAATGCACCCACACTTTGCATACGTATCTATAAGGGAATTACCAACTCGAATATCAGAATCACTGAACCCGCTTTTCTCAACGTAAGTATGAATTAATTGGCAAGACTCGAGACAACCAAGATTCCATATGGCAGGAAAAATGGCTAAAATTGTTATTTCAGTTGGTTTAATACCCTTGTCCACAACCATTCTCCGAAACAACGACAAAGCTTCTTTGGGTTGGTTCATCCTAGTGTACCCGTCAATGATACCAGTCCAGGAAACAACATTTGCATCTGGCATCCTGTCAAATAGGTAACGGGCCAAACCGAGATCATTCCATTTCGTTAACCCCGTAATCAAGGCATTCCAAGTGACAGAGTTCCTCTCAGGCATTTCATCAAACACTTGCTTGGCCTGAACCGAAAACCCACAATCCGCATACACGTTCACCAGAGCAGTTTGCACATAGACGTGACATTGAAACCCGACCTTGAGAGTGAGAGCATGGAACTGAGCACCCAATTCGGTGTTTTGCAAGTTACCGCAGGCCTTGATGAGGAAAGAATATGCGAAGCTGTCAAAGCAGATGGATTGGTGCTGAAGTCGAAGGTGTTTGAAGAGAAGGAGAGCTTCTTCGGGGAATGAACCGAGCGAGTAGTGTCGGAGCAGGGAGTTCCATATTGTGGAAGGAATTTCGGTGGAGTGCAATCCAGTAATGAGCATTTGAGCATGGATTTGCTGGATGGCTTCGCGTCTCGTTATGCGTTTGACTAACAAAGATGCCAATAAGTGCCCATGTCTCCTCATCCTCATGGCCACCACAATGTTGTGAAGTTATTGGTAAATTGAGCAGCGCTCGTAAATGTAATAAAATTTTTTAAATTTTTAATATAATTTTGTAGAGAACATTTTCTTAAATTTGAAGGTTAACTCAATTGGTCAGACAAATTTGCTTTTATAGATTACCTTGTTCAAGTCTTTTTTAGAATGAGTTTCAAAAACTGCTGTGAAAAAATCAATTAATAAAATTTATCTACACTTATTGGAGTCTTTTTAAAAATTTATTAATTTTTAATTATCACTTGTTGGAGTCTTTTCAAAACTAGTGAAAGACTTATTAATTATTAATTATAAGACTCAAAACATGTAAGCTGAGACTGATCGTGCGAAAAGAACTTTCTTAAATTGATTAATATAAAAAAAGTAAAATAAAAGAAGTAGAAAAACAAGAACAATAGAGGCTATATTATCCGGGTAATAAATTTAAACTGAATCAAAACTCACCCAATTGCAAGATTATGGTGCCCACTTACTGCCTCTGCCGCTTGATCAACAAATAATAATACCGTTTCATAATATACATTCCCAATCAATTAATGTATTTAATTGGATTAAATAATTATTTGGTGACACGGATGCTTAATTAAATTTTGGATTAAATAATTCTTCTATTAATTTTTTTAATAGAAATTTCATAACTTTTTAAATAAAAAAATTAATTAAATTTGTTAGATCATTGAAATTACTCTCACCTACCAATATCACCTCCTAGTTAAGATCATGTTTAATTTATTGATAATTATTAAAAACTTTTTAAAATTTTTTAAAATTATTCATTTTTTATCTCACTGTATGAATTATAAACTTAAAATTTATCTTATTTTATCTCACTTTACTTTATTTTTTATCACTCTAAATACACCCTAAATACAGCCCTTTTGGACGCAGTCAACTTGAACTCTTCGTGAATGAGTTGAACCATTTAATGGATCGTTCAATATCCATGAGTCCCCAAGACCTCTCTCTCAGTTTCGATAACTTGCCACTCATGTTTTAGCAACGAACGGGGATTGTTTTTATTTTATTTAATTATTTTTTTAACCAGCTTCAAGTTGTGGGAAAAAAGAGTACCAAAAAGATAAAGTGCAATAGTGTCCTCCAATTGATGCATGGGAAATGATATTTCCGTACGCGGAGCATATTAAATATAAAAGTAATAATGTGATCAGATTGGGATCAGAGAGCTGAACTACTCATTGACTAGGGTCAACTTTAATTCCGGTCAAATTTTAGTACAATTATTTATAATTTAATTTAATATTTAGTCAATAATTTAAGTTAAAAAAATTTTTAATTTATTTTAATACCGACTCGCAACCCATTCATATATCAATTTGATAGCAAGTTTTTTAATAATAATATAATAATTTAAGTTGAAAAAATTTTTAATTTTTTTTAATACCGACTCAGCCCATTCATATATCAATTTAATAGCAAGTGTTTTTAATAATAATAATAATAATACAAAAATTTAGCTTCTATCTTCACCCAAATTATCAAGAAATAGAGTGGCTTTTTTGGCTTGATCTATGAATTCTTAATTTACGCCCATTCACATGCATGGAGAGAGAGAGAGAAGTGTTGGTGTTTGAATTCATTTAGTAACTTAGGTGAGTAATAAAAAAATGAAATAAAATAAGATAAAATGAAATAAATTGTGAATTTATAATTTGTATAATAAAATAAAAAATAAATAATATTTTTTAAAAATTTTATAGTAAACCAAACGAAATTTTAATTATGTATGATGGGTATTGCAGTTTAAGAATACATTGTGTAATTAAATTTTTCATAATTTTTTATTTAACTAATTTTTTATAGTTTGGTAACATAATTGGTAATTTTTAATAATTTTTTAAAATAACTTTGTGTAAAATAACTAATACACCTAATTCCTATATAACTATAAGTATATACATGCCTGTCAAACGAACAGAAGTTAAAAAGATAAAGAAAAAAAGAAAAAAATTGATAAAATTTTAAAAAAAAATTATAAGTAACTTTTCAAAGATTGTAAAAATTTAAAAGTTATTAAAAATTTTGACAATCAAACGGCACTCATTTAAATTAAAGAGTGTAGATGCAAGCGAGAAGGAGCTTGATCAAGCTGAGAATAAAATAGAATACCGAAAGTGAAATGAATTTAGAGAGTAAAATTACAGTTATTCTAACAGCTAAGAGAGGCTAGCGGCATTGCCAAACATCAGTTCCATGTACATATATAAATATAAATATATATGTCTTTGTCATTTTGTGGAAAAAAATTGACGAAGAGAGAGGTGATCATATAGGAAACCAATCAGGGGCAATTACTCAAAAAGTACTTTCGGAATGAGAACATCTCTCTGTTGAGAAACAGAGAAGTTTTAGAATTCTCTTAAGAACTTTGCCTCTTGTGGGTACCGGAGTGCGAGAAGCGCCGCCTCTGGCTGCTGGTCGGAAATTTTCAGTTGACGGCTGCGGCGGTGTTTTGATGGTTTGGTTCAGTGATGCAGTCATTTTGGCTACGATGCAACTTGTTTTGGAGTTACCGGCCCGGGTCACTCGACATATTTAAAGAGGAGCGTACAGACCGCGTTCGGGTGGGCCAGCCAAGTCCGAACCGCGTGCCTCTCTTGGGAGGGGGGGAAGCGGGGGCCCTTGATTACCCGGCCAGAGTTGACGGGAATGCCTCCTCTCTCTCTCTCTTGAACGAGTCTTTTTTCTTCTTTTTTTATTTGAATGATTCTTTGAAGGGATTTTTTTTTTTTTGAGCCTTGGAGCAAACCCTAATCTCCCCGTTTAGCGAGGGAATTTTAGGAGTTAATATTTTAGGTCTAGCCGAGTTCATCTTATTCGTTTTAAATTGGGTATTGAATTTGTAAGTCGGAAATCAGTTTAGCTTGAAATATTTAAAAATAAATTTTTATTTATATATTTTTTTTAATAAAAATTAAGCTTTCGTATCAATTTTTTTAAATATTTTAATAATAAACTACTTACTGTTATACTTTCTCAAATATTTTTATCTAAACTACCTGAGAAATTAAAGTCAATAAAAAAAAAGTTAACTTCACCCATTGACCATTTCCTCCACTAGAAATTATTAAATAAGAATACACCAATTTAAATATGATACTTGTTATATTGTATTAACAAAAATTTAGTAAAAGTTGATAAAATTTATAATGATTTATAAAATTTAAAGTTTCAAAGCAAACACACAAAAAAATAAAAATGTATAAAAATTAATAAATATGGACAAAAGTTAAAAATATATATATATATATAAAAGACTCAGTCATTATACTCACACTTTCTAACTCCACAAATTCACAAAATAACAAAAATGATTATCTTGGATCACACTAAACCACGATAATATTTAAACAATAATCTTATAAATTTTTAATATTTAGAAAACATACATCAATTAGATGGTAAACTTATAATTTTGTCTAAGTAAATGTTATACTTATTCAAAAGTTTATAATTTTGCCCAGATAAATGTTATATTTATTCAAAAGTTTGAAAGCAAACACAAAAAATGGAGAAGGTTAGAATCATTAGATTAAAAATAAAATCTTATTGAAACTATTCACATTCAGTTCGGCTCTTTGAACCATATCAAATTTCGGATATAATAAAATAGGATGAATCGAGATAGCATTTTGTAAATACTAAATTATCTTAAATATATTAATATTTTTTTTAATTTCTTGATAACATGAAAGTAAAGATTCTAATTACATCATGCCTATTTGTTTTTATAATTAAATATTTTAAATTTTAATTAACATTTCAAATAATTAATATATTTAAATATTAAAGTAAAACGTGTCAATTTCAAGTTATTATATTTATATCGGATAATATCTATATTTTTTTCTCAATAATTTCATATTCGTGCTATTTCTAATATTAGACCACAAATAAGTGAGTCTCCAGTACAACCAAGCAAGGTATCCTGCACCTCAAATATCTCCCAATCCAAGGGATCAACTCTCAACAATTCAATAAATGCATGGAATAAAGGAAGAACTAACCAAAGATGTTCGGATTCTTCAAAGCATATGCAACCCAAAATTTCGGGATTTTTACGCAGTCATATATATTAATTATATTATGTTTGGTATGATAAAAAATAACACAAATAAAAATGTGGTTTGAGTGATATTTAAGTGTTTGGTAACAAATCATGTTTTTTCGAGATAAATAGTGAAAAATATTGACTTTTGCAAAAAAATTTATCGGAACGGTTTTGAAATCCGTTGGAACGGTTTTTAAATTTTTTCAAAAAATATTGACAATGGGTCTTATTTGGTAGCTTAGATAACGGTGGTCACATTTAAAAAAAATTATAACTATTTGATTAATCGAACTCGAATTATATAATTTTTTCTAAAATTGTAATAAGTGTGAATGTATAAAAAGTGTTAGCGGAATTTAAAAATTTTAAGGATTTTTCAAAAAATTTTAAAGATATTCATCACACCAACATGTCAGAAACATGGGTGTCATTGATTAGATGGACGACACCTCACCCGCAATAAATCAAAGCATCAGAAGCGGAAGGATGAGGACTTCCATGGAGAAACTTCTTTCAGATGGACGGAAATGAAAATTTCCATCGCAGCAACACTAGAATTTACTGGCATCTACAAATAGATATTGGTCTAGTGCATGGCAAAGATCTAAAAGTATTCAGATTCCAAGATGAGGGCATTTCACTTAAAGAAAGAACTATGGAGAGAGAGAGAGAGAGGAGCGGTGGAGAGGTGTAAAAATACAATAGCAAATTTCATCCAAAACCTCAATCAAATTATTTCAGATGCAAAAATCAAGATCAAAATTGAAATACAAACGAATTGCCACTCATCTAATTCATTATTCGCCTGGATGGAAATTTCCATTTCCGTTTATCTGAAAAAGTTGTTCTATGAAATCCCGATCCTCTCACTTCGGACGCATTGATCTCTTGTGGGTGTTGAAGAGGTTTCGTCCGACCAACCGGCGACATCATAAATTGTAATGACGACATGGGTGTCGTGAGTCTATTTTTGTAATTTCTTCCACATTAGCTGATTTTTGTATATAGTATAATTAATATATATATTTATGTAAAAATCCCCCGAATTTTCATTTCATCTGAGTTTATAAGAAGAAAAATTTGAGAGAACAAAATGGGATTGCTTCTTACACTGCCGCTCCAAAATGAAGAGGACAAAGTGGGAGCTAGAAAGAGAGAGGGAAATGGGGCCTCCTTTGCTAACTCTCACAACGGCAGAAGGTGAAGAAGGCCCAAAAAGTTGGCCGAGCTTTGGGCTTTAACGACTGACAGGCCCCACATTAATAAACTGACACGTCGTCTAAGCCTTTATCGAATCCAAATTCTTCAAAGGCCCAATAATATAAAATTAAGCCCAAGGTTCACCAATTTTCAACGAAAATCAATCAATTTTTTGTCCTTGAGTATTTGATAAAATATTAATTTTTTATCTTTTTTTTTTTCCAATTACAGTGATTTGTTCAACTCAAAAGTTATTAAAATTTTACCAAACATACAAAAGATTATCAAAAATTATTAAAAGTTACCAAAAATTTTCAAAAAAATTACTTAAATTTACTAAAAATTACTACTTATTTTATCAAATATATCAAAAATTTCAACTATCAATTTTTAACCCAAAAAAATACTAAAAATTATTAAAAAGTAAACATTCAAACGATACCTGAATAAAGAACAAACTAAGCGGCCGAATTACACAGTAGTAAGACTAGCAGGGCGTGACACAACTGAATTTAATACGACGCGAAAACGTGAAGTAGATTTGAAGCTTAGGTCAGGATATGAATGGATTTCAAATTGGATGCAAATGGACTTGCTCGTGTAATTTTCTTAAAGTTGCATCTCGTTTAAAGATATATGGAAGGAAAATGTAATTAAGGGAAAGGAAATAAAATTACTTATAGGGTTAGTTAAATAAACAAAATAATTTATTTTTTTATAAATATTTATACATTTTATTTTTATTTTCTTAATTACATAAAAAATAAATTTATTATTTCTCATTTAATTTTGTTTCTCAACAGTTCTCTCTCTCTCTCTCCACCAATCGTTATGAAATATCCACAAATCCTTATTAAATATATTGAATTGAAGTTCAAATAAAATTGGAATTTAAAGTTAATTTATTAAATATTCTTAAATTTGTTATGATCGAACGGCTGAGAATAATGTACTCCAACTCCTCTGCTCGGGTGGATCCATTGCAGTCTCCTACCATTGATCCAAAGTCTAGTGCTCATAGAAATGAATGAAAAAAGGAATGCGATAAGTAAATAGTCTCAAAGAAGATCGGGTCATGAGAATTAAAAAATGTTGCTTAATAAATAAATTTAGTGCAAAATTATGATTTTTTTTTTTACCTCAAATTAAAGATTCAAACCATTTTTAGAATTCACAATATATTTAAATGGAATTTGTTTAACTTTTGCTTGAATTAATGATTTTAATTTTGGTCTCTTTCTTATATGAAAATAATGATAATGATAATGATGATGATAGTAACGATAGTGGTTATATACAACATGATATATTATAATAACAAAATAAAGAGATAAATAAGTTCAAGCACCATAAGCATGAGTATAATTCAAGCACAATAAGCATGTAGAGCTAGTTTAAAATCATTCAAGCGCAATAAGCATGGATAGCTAGTTTAAGATTATCCTTTTTAAAGCTCTGTTTGAAGTTCTAAATTTTATTAAAAAAATATCAAAATTTTCTAAAAATTATTAATTTTTTTTATCTTAATGCATGAATTATGAGACTATAGATTTTATTAATTTTATTTATTTTTTGCTAATCCAAACACATCTTAATTTTTTTTTTAAATAGAATTATGGAATTTAAATCCTGAATGACAGCTTAACTTTTAAGATTTTAGAATTACTCCACATGATCACTAGTTTGAATATTTTCAGAATCATTAAAGTGCTTATTTAGTCGTTAACCGTAGAACCCTTGAAAAAAAAAATTAAGGACTCTAAATGATTTTTTTTTTGTCAAAATACTTTTATTATTAAAAATTAGAATAAATGCAGACACATTTCATTAAATTGTTACTCAATGTTGTTTTCTACCTTTTATCTCCCTCTCTTGTTATATCTTTTTCTATTTCTATAATTTTTCACCTAATTTTTATTTTTTATAAATGAGTATTGTGAAGAAAAGTTAGAAGCAATTAACTATTATTATTACGAAACCCCTAGATCACCTTGTGGCAATTCTTTAGTAAATAATGACAAACTCACAAACGAATACAAAAAAAATTACGTAATAAAAGAGTACATGATTTACATAGTTTGAAACCAGTTTTCAATTATAAGAAACTCGAACTCCAACAATAGAGTATAGAATTACAAGAGAGATATAAAAAAATCTTAAAAAATCTTAGATAATCTTATCACTTATTCTTACCCTATCTCTAAACCTATACCTATATAAAAACTCAACCCTTGAACTTAACCTTAATATACAGTACATCCTAAATATATAGGAACGAAAAACACAATCAGAACTAGAATTAGAATTAGAAACTTACTTGAAATAGCATTTCTAAATTAGTAGTTTTATACCACGGGTTAAACCCTGCAAAACTCAACCTTTTATATATTCTCATAAGTCAATATGAATCACAACTCTAACAATCTTGATCTTGGCAAATATTTACCCTTTAAGAAATTGAATATTGGTAATTTCACCTAATAATCTCCACTTTGATGAATATTCACCCCTTAAAAACTAAACATTTGATAACTCTATCTAACAGTCTTTACCTTGGCAATTAGTTATCTTTTTAAGAAACCAAATATTGGTAACTCTACATTGAACAATATAGGTTGAGGGCATCTTCTACCTTTATTGAAGTTCAAGCCAACCTACTTCTTCTATCTTTTCTGCTTTTGTCATTAACAATGCCTTCATCATTTCTTGCTGCACCATTAAATCCTTCACCCTTCTTTGTCATAATTTGAAGTTCACTTTTCTGTTAAACTTGTTGATATCAAACTTTACAGACAAAGAGATCACTCAAGATATCTTGAATATTTAACTTTGATACAAATTATTATTACGTCAATAGATCCTTTACCTACTTTGCTACAATTCAAAATTCTCCATTCTGTCGAACTTGCTGATATCAAATTTTACAGACGAAAAAATCTCTCTAGACATTTTGAATATCTAGCTCTAATACCACTTGTTATTGCAGAAATCTCGAATCACCTTGAGATAATATCTTGGTGAATAATGGTAAACTCATAGATGAACACAAGAAAAATTACATAATAGAAGAACACAAAATTGACGTTGTTAGGCAATTTGTCTACATTCACATGTAAGGTAAAATCAGTTTTCAGTTTTAAGGAACTCCAATAATGGAGCATAAAATTACAAAAAAGATATGAGAGAGTCTTAAAGAATGTTGGACAACTTAGTCACGTATTCTTATCTTATCTCTCAATCTACACTTGTTAAAAAACCATAACCTTTGAACTTAGTTCTGAAATACAACACGTCCAAAATATATAGGAACGAGAAATCCAATTAAAATTAGAATCAGAAACCTACCTAGAATGAAATTTTTAAACTGACAGTTCTGTACCATAGGTTAAATCCTGCAATCTCTAATATTTTATATGTCTCCGTGAATTATTATAAGTCACAACTGTAACGAAGATAAAAGTTATAAAAATATTTATCAAATTTAAAATTAAGACGGGGCTTGATTTTGAAGAAGACACCAAAATTAATTCTCTCTCTTATAAGCTTTCATCAATATATATATATATATATATTATAAATAGGCATTGAACAAAGAAGTTAGAAGTAGTTATAAAAAAAAAAAATCAGAAATGTATTTATGAAATTCAAAATTTTGGTGCAATTTCACGAGAGACATAAAAAATAATTCTCTCTATGTATTAATATGTATGATTTTTTTTTTTTTTAAATTAACACTCTTGCGAAGATAATTCTTTGTGCTGCTGGTTTTTCAAAAACCTTGTTATCAAATTTTATCTGATTCAAAATTAATTCTCATTGCAATGTTATTTTTACCGTACTTGTAACAAAGCGTTGTGGCTTCATGGTACAACTCGATTGTTATTTGTTCAAGTTCGTTTGAAGGTTTAATTTTTATTAATTTTTTATATTTTTTTATGAAAAGTTGGTCATTAAAATTTTTAGTATATTTAATAAATTAAGTAATTAGTACTTTTTGACAAATTTTAGATATTTATTAAATTTTAGTAATTTTTAATAACTTTTGTGTATTTGATAAATATTTTAATAACTTTCAAATTAAATAAATTATCATATAGTTGAAAAAAATAATAATTAATATTTTATCAAACACTTAAAAATTAATTATTTTATACTAAAAATTTATCCATCAAAAACTACCTCAATGTGAGGTTGTTACATTACTCGCGGACAAAGCGCATGTTAGCAATTAACTATAGCTCGACGCTCGCAAGTTGTTGTCGGTTTTTAATGTATATTTAATTAAAAAATATATACCTAACATGTGTAATTAATTATTAGGAATATAAAATTAAATTAATAAGTCAACCGGATCAAACATCTCCAAGACTATGGCAAAATAGTTCACTATAATTGTTTTTTATTACATGAATATCAAATTACAACTATATCTTTAATAAATTATTACGATTTAATTATATCATTATAAATTAGTGATATGTATTAATTAAGTGTAAATATTCACTAGGTCAATAATACTATCTGTTAAAGTTGTGATTTATATTTGTTATATTTAGATATTAAAAAAATTAAATCTTTTTAATAATTGTAAAATAATCAATAATAAATTTATAAAAAAAAAGAATATAACACATTATGAAATTCCCAAACTGCTCTTTTTATTGAATCAAATATCAAATTGATACAAATATATTTAAAGGAATCAAATACCAATTGAAAAATTGCAGATCTTCGTGCTAGATATCCCAATCAATCAAATGCACATTCAAAACACCAGAACAATTAACGAGGAAACCCACGCAGGGAAAAACCTCAAAAACTTTCACTAAAATCAAATCGTTGGTTACAAACTCAACCTCTCTATAGAACGAATCCTCGCC
>JAVXUM010000029.1:823605-837197 GCA_035590655.1 Pouteria glomerata
AACCAGCGTTTATTGAAGAAGCTATAGAGTCGATTACAAAAAGTCTGCTTCATTTACTGAAGGACTGATATTTTCTTTTGGGGGACCCAAATAGGTTTCTTTATGAAATGTGTTAAATTACATTCATTCATCTATCTGCATTTATGAATGTATCTTCAAATATGTCTGCATTTATATTCGTCTAGGGACAATGTATCTAGGAGATGCGATGGGTCAACTTGTAATTTATAAATAGATACACATAAACCCAGTTGAGTGTGTGTGGTATTAACCTCAATAAATCTCTACTTTCAACATGGTATCAGAGCGTTCTCCAAAAAAAAAAAAAAAAAAAAATCAACATCAGAGCATTCATCTTTCTAAGTTTTATTCTTAAAGTCCTGTTCCTGGTCCCTGTTCAATTCCTGGGTTCCATTCCTTGTTTGTCAGTTTCACCAAAAGTCTCGGTTTGTTCCTCGGCTGCTTGGCCGAACAGTAAGTTAGTTGCCTATCTTCGATTCGTGTGTTATTTCGAATATCCAAAGTCACCAAGGAGGTCGCCAGTCTCAAGCGACCACTGTCGTCAGAAAATCGTCGCCGGAACAGTGGTCCACGCACCCTCACACGCAGCATGCAGTCAGCGCCTGAACCCCACACACATGGAGTCTGACCGGCGCGACTAGGCGCTTGTCAATCCATCAAATTACGCCTATCCTCCGGCGATGTCATCCTTCTCTAGCGAGTCTACCAACGTTTGCCTTTTTTCCAATCTCCTCTCCATTCTTCAGATCCCACTCGTCGTCCCCGATAAGTCTCTTACAGAACAAGTTTCTCAGCCACGCATGTACTTATGTTAATGTCCAAAAGTAGGTGTTGTCTTTTGGATGTGTCGCTGTTGTCATTGTCATCAAACTTGTTCTCAAGATCGAAGTTAGTCAAAGTTAAGACTCGTCAATCAACGTCGAGGACGATCAATCTAGTCAAAGATTGAAGTTTTGTCTAGTGAATGACAACGTTAATCTTCGCAACAGTCATGCCTCTACAGTCAAAGACCGATATTAGTCAAAGTCAACAGTCGTCAAGCGTTTGTAAAAGCGCTTCGTCGTCAATCGTCAACCTTGACTAAGGTTTATTTGTAACAAACTTAGAATTTATGTATGTTCTAGCTTAAGGGGGAGTGTTAAAGTACATTCATTCATCTATCTACATTTCTGAATGTATCTTCATTTACGTCTACATTTTTATTAGTCTAGAGATAATGTATCTAGGAGATGCAAGGGGTCAGCTTGTAATCCATAAATAGATACACATGAATCCAGTTGGGTGTGTGTGGTATTAACATCAATAAATCTCTACTTTCTACATGGTATCAGAGTGTTCTCCAAAAAAAATAGCCAACATCAGAGCATTCATCTTTTTAAGTTTTATTCTTAAAGTCCTGTTCCTGGTCCCTCTTCAATTCCTAGGTTCCATTTCTTGTTTGTTAGTTCCACCAAAAGTCTCGGTTTGTTTCTCAGCTGCTTGGTCGAACAGTAAGTTAGCTGTCCATCTTCGATTCGTGTGTTGTTTCGAAAATCCAAAGTCACTAAGGAGGTCGCCAGTTTCAAGCAACCACTGTCGTCAGAAAATCGTCACTGAAACAGTGGTCCACGTGCCCTCACACGCGGCTTGCAGTCGGCGCTTGAACCCCACACACAGGGAGTCTGACCGGCGTAAGTAGCCGCGTGTCAGTCCGTCAAGTTACGCCGATCCTCCAACGATGTCATTTGTCCCCGATGAGTCTACCAACGTTTGCCTTTTTTTCAGTTTGCTCTCCATTCTTCAGATCCCACTCGTTGTCCCCGCGAAACTTCTTACAGAACAAATTTCTCAGCCTTGCATGTACTTCTATTAATGTCCGAAAGTATGTGTTGTCTTTCGAATGTGTCGTTGTTGTTATTGTCATCAAGCGTGTTCTCAAGATCAAAGTTAGTCAAAGTTAAGGCTCGTTAGTCAACGTCGACGACAATCAGTCTAGTCGAAGATTGAAGTTTTGTTCAGTGAATAACAATCTCAATCTTCGCAACAGTCATATCTCTATAGTCAAAGACCGAAATTAGTCAAAATCAACAGTCGTCAATCGTTTGTAAAAGTGCTTCGTCGTCAGTCGTCAATCATCAACCTTGACTAAGATTTATTTGTAATAAGCTTAGACCATATGTATGTTCCAGCTTGAGAGTGAGTGTTAAAGTATATTCATTCATCTATCTGCATTTATGAATGTATCCTCATTTATGTCTGCATTTATATTAGTCTAGGGACAATGTATCTAAGAAATGTGAGGGGTCAGCTTGTAATCTATAAATAAATACACATGAACCCAGTTGGATGTATGTGGTATTAAGCTCAATAAATCTCTACTTGCAACAAAATGAACAAACAAAAACAAGTTTTCTAGCAACTTGAGCCTGAGCCCAAGCTGTTTATGAACATTTCAGTTCATTTGCAGCCCCAATTAAGACTCCATTGTATAAGTACTACAAATTAGTTTGTAAGCACCACTTCACTTGAAAGAAAAAATCATAATTAGTTACAAAATACGAAATATAGCTGAATGTGTCTTTGGACATAATATGTTGAGGAATTTGATACATAAACACCGAAATCCTGTGTAATGTAACACACGCTGTGACTAACAATCACCCACAGTTTTGTATATTGGTCCTCTTATTATCATTTTGGCCTTCAGACAATGTCATAAATAAGAAATTGTACAAAGAACCTTGTCGCAACCTGGGAAGGTTCCATAACCAATTAATTGAAGCAATCCTATACTACCTACTTCATTTCAGTGCTGAATTGATTCAGGCAATACTGGAGGGCAAGTTGGCTCGTAAGATGATATTCATTGGCTGATCCAGTTGAAAGCTTACCGGAGCTAATCTAGATATTCATGCAATAATCATGAGATAATGTGCATTCCTGTCCCTGAACAAAAAATAGCTTTTTATGTGCTGCCACAACAACGCTATTTGAAACTGACGCTGAGTTCTGAATGGTTGTTAAATGACTAAAGAACTAAATAACAAAGAAATGTTGCATTTATTATCCCACTGGAAGATGTCATCTTTGCTCAACCCCATTGGGCAGAAATAAACTAGCATGACCTGTTCCGTTCTCAGTTATGGTAGGCACTCAATTAACCAGAAGAAAAATAGCCTCTGTATTGTACTTCGAAACAGGAAAACCAGTGTCTTTAAGACACAAGTACAACAAACCAAAGATCTGCTGCCACTTTAAAGTGGTTCGTGGCGAGGAGGATTGAACTAAGGCCCCTTCCTACTTTGATATCATGTTAAGAGTATAAGCCTAAAAACTTAGCTATTAGGAAGGGACAACTTTATTACTTATATTATCATTTTATACCCTCAATGGTATCAAAACAATAAATAAATTTACTGAACCCAAAACGAAAGCATCAGAATTACGATTGTAGCAGAAACAAGAAAAATTCTGATAACAAATTTTATTCAACTCGAGGTGAAAGTGTATGTGAACAAAAGATAAAAGAGTACCTAATGGGACACTAAACCAAGCTTCAGTTACCTGATGTTTCTGCTCTTCGGAAGCTTAAATCCCCATGGGAAGGCAATGCTGCAGGAAATGTAATCAGTTCTTCATGGACCCCTTGTGCTTTTACATATCCTTCTAATAGAAAGCCAATGGAATGATGAGGTATTTCTATAGTTTCTCCCCTTATGTATATGGTCATTATTGACCTTTCTGCAACAAGAGCTCTCAAATCATGCATTGCCATTTTCTCAAAAAATTTTGGAAGCAGGAGTTTGGCAAGAATGATAGCAGTTTCCTGCCAAAAAAGGTAAAAAAACAATTACCCTCATAAATTAAAACATTTATGAAGCAATACGGGACAACAATATTCGCACTAGATTTAAGCTGATTTTTTTCTCAACTATTTTACCTTTTTGCCCTTTCCATGGTCACAAACGACAAAATGATAAACAAAACAAGGTTGCAAACTTTATATAATCTAAAAGTTTCCAAAGCATTTGAGATTATGTAATATCCTTAACAAGGTTGCAAACTTAAGAGGAAAAGCTCAATATAATCTAAAGTTTCCAAAACATTTGAGAAGATGTAATATCCCTAACAAGGTTGCAAACTTAAGAGGAAAAACTCAATATAATCTAAAGTTTACATGTTTTGGAGTCTGCCTGTGAATGAGGCCACAGATGTTCTATAACCAAGAATTCCAATAATATCATACCTGCCATAGAAAATCCTCTACTGCAGGATCAGATCTAAGCCCTGTAAGTATCTTTTCAGATTCAATGAAGAAACAGAGAACCACAGAATCTGTGATCATGTCACATATGTACGGCTTGCCAATTAGCACTTCATAAAGGCCTAGAGTATTTCCATGGGTAAATGTCGGATGCAATGAGTGCTTATTTCTTATACTCTTACTTTTCCACTGCCAAAAAAAAAAAATTCATTTATGAAAAATTTACATTCAAATTTGTGGTGAGATATCTTGAATACAACAGAAGTTTAACCTTCTTTAATTACCTTCACCACACCATTAGAAATGAGCCAAATACCATTTGGCTTCGAACCCTCCCTATATAGTGTCACACCACGCAGTTTCATCATCTCTTTCGTAGAAACTGCAAGTGGCTCGCGAACCTCAGGAGGAAGTGCTCCCAACAATGGATGGGCACTAGCCAAATCATGCATCTTAGGAATCTTTACTAACGGGGGATTCCTTAAGAGCCTTTTCAAGTCAGTCTGCATAACAATTGGAATAATACTCTCAATATGAATTCAAATAGATTATGTACAAAGGGAAGACTATGAGAAGGAAAAGCGAAGAAATATTTCCTAATGATACCTGGACAGCATCATGAAGACGAATCATCTCTTTTTCTTCCAACAATCCAACCTTCTCAAGATTTTTTACATAATCAATTAAATGATTAAGCACTGAATATGTTACTTGCCTTGTCTTCACAACACGAAGAACCTGAAAATGCTCCCAACATAAAATTCTTTCCTATAACTTTCCTTTTTTTTTTTTAATCAGCAATAAACAACTTCTATTAAATAGAAGACAAACTGTGAGAGGGGACAAGAAGTCCAAGTTTACATCAAAAGAGAAAAATAAAAGAAAAACATTAAACTAGGAACCTTCCCAATACCTTTCTTAGTTAAAACACACCAAACTATATGGAATAGAATGTTTCAAAGCAGAAATATATGAAAGTTGTCCCAGAGATAAGTCACAAACATATGTACAAAAGTTTAGGTGATGCCTTGACTAACTATTCTATGAGGAATCTAGTATAACCGATGATCAAAATGCACTGAATGACAGTGTTTAAGAATGCAACCTGAGGAAATGTAACACGGACATCTTCCAAGAACTCTCTTGCTTCTTCACCTTCTGCCTCACTTTCATTGATGACAATATACGCAACCTCACTATCACCTAAGTTCCAAAAACCATGTGTGTGATTAAAAACTGTCTCCAACAATGAGGCATTGGCACAAACACATTAAGAGAGAAAACAAACATAATTTCCAAAACAAGCATACGAATTTGCTATAAGCCATATTGATGATTATCAATTAAGTATTTACTGGAATGATTTAGATTATTCTATTTCCAGTTAGAAACAATTATAAGCATCTAGGAATGTGTTAGCTGCATGTATGAGCTAGGTCTCTCCACTGCCACACAAACAATTGCAAGATTGCTGTCAACGTAGTATAGTCGAGCAGAATCACAATACATTCTTGTAGAGAAGATTTGTGATTAATTTCTTTAATGAAATTAAGGAACTAAGGAAATCAAAATAATGATCAGAAACCTGCTTAAGACAATAATTATTATTGTGACTGAAACTGGATTAAAAGTTAGCACACCTCTCTATGTGTGTGTGTAATTTACAGTTAACAACATTGGTCCACTCTCATTGTGCGCGCACTTTAGAAAAAATCTACATCATTCCTGCAATAAATGCCCTCACGCATATATGGCATGTATAACACTTTGAAAATGTAAAATTGTATAACTAAAACCATACTTAAACATTATACGCACTTCGATGTTTACATTGTAAGCACTTTGTAAACACCCTCCGATGAAATTTACGATTAACAACATTGGTCCACTCTCATTCTGATGCTTGAGTATTCCTTTATAAAAGATGAGAAGATGAACTTAACAAAAAAATAAATAGATAAATAAAATATAAAAAAAGATAAAGAATCAAAATGGAAGACTTTCTTGGAGGCCTCCATGAAATGAAAATTTTAAATTTCATACAAAGGTAGGATAAGAAATAAATATATCCGAAGCAAAGTTAAATGGTGCACCTATAGAAGAGAACTTGAGAAAAGGTTGTTTAAGATGGTATGGTTATGTCCAACATAGACCTAGAGATGCACCAGTAAAAGAGTACGTGGATCCAAGTAGAAAGAATAAAGAGAGCGAAAGGTAGATTTAAGACTACATGGATTAAAACTGTGAAGAAACACCTAACTTCATGTAACCTTAATAAAAAAATAACAAGTGACAAAAGCAAATGGAGGAAGAAATTTCATGTAGCCCATTTCGGGGTATAGCTTTGCTAAGTTTGAGTTGAGAAATTCAATTTTTTTTTCCCAAAGTATGCCAAAAGGTTATGAAATTAGTGTCCAGGTATATTTTTAGGCGAGGAGTGATTTTGTCTTTTAGGTACTTAACTTGAGCTACGGATATTCTTGAAATTTATTTAGGTGGTATTCCACTTCTTGAGCTACATATATTGCAATTCAAATCATTGTTGTCCAAACCTACTATATATTTAGGAGGTTTGCTATATAGAGGTCAACTTACTTTGATAAAAAAAAAATGAAAGAATCTGCCTCTTGCTTAATAAAGATCACTGGTCTATGTTTTTTCAATTAACCCTGAACTTGCATGTGAAAGTTTGGTTGCTTTATCATGATTCGCTGGCGAATTCCAGAACTCCGTCATATGGTTTCTGATTGAATTTTCAAGCCCAAGCAACAAAAGCAACACAACCAAACATACGAGATGAGATGGGAAAAATGGGTTTGGCTCCCACAAGAAGTTAATATATATAACAAAGTTGTCGCCTCCCAAACAAGTTAAGCTTTTGGACGAAATAGAAGCTAACATTATAATAGTTAGAATTCCTTAAAATATAATATAAACAAAACTAAATGGTAAGGACTCAATCAGTATAATATAAAATCATATTAGTTTTTATTTTATCATTGGATCCTACATTTTCTGTAATGTGTTCTAAGTGATGGAAAGGTGTCACTGATAAAAAATAAAAATAAAAAATAAAAGATAAAAAAACAATGGCAAGGTGTCACAAGTGTTCAAAATGTTTTTGGCTTTTAAAAATGTTTTAAATCACATAGTCCCAACAGCTTAAGCTCTAAGAAATGGAAATACGTTTGGTTCTTGAAAATGTTTTAAATCACATATTGTCCCAACAGTTTAAGCTTTAAGAAATAGACCCAACAATATATACCAAGCTAACTTAACACTCCCCCTTATGTGCATCCCTGCCTTGCACTTAAAATAGAGCAACGTATAAACCGGATAGAAGTACCAACCGAAACAAAAGGGAGTGCATAAAAATAAATAGAGAAACAAACATGATAATAAAATTTGAACCCAAGGTCCTCTTGCAAGCAAAGCTCTAATAATACGTTAAATCACCAATTGTCCCAAAAGTTTAAACATTTTAGACCCACTCCCTAAAGATTAAGCTTTTGGGACAATTAAACAAAATGACTTGACTCAACCCAGCAAAACTTTGATCTTAAACTAGTTTGGGTTAGCTACATGAGAGATTTCCCTTTGTTTATTTCAATCAAAGATTATGTTTTCATTGGGTTATTTAAAATTATATATTTCTTCACAATATCAGTCTATATAATCATTGGTCTACCTTTTTATCCTTTTTACATCTTCTACTTCGATCCGATCATTGTTCCTTGTTGGTGCATTTCTAGGTCTAAGTTGAACATGATCAAACCATTTTAAATGATATTATCTCAAAACTCTCTTCTATTGTCGTCACTTCAACTTGTTCAGATATATTTATTTTTTATCCTATCTTTTTATTGACTTAACAAAAAAATAAAAAACAAGGATAATAAGACACGCTTGGACAATGAGTGTTCGAGTACAACATGGGCACAGTGTTTTTACTTCTTAGCATTTGTTGCTGTTTAATAGCAAGAGCTCTTGAGCTTCATTCAGTTTGCAGCTCTTCTGCTACATTACCCATTGCAGTATCATTAATTGCAGCTACTTCATCAGCAGAACAATAAACACAATCCATGTGATCAGGACAGTTTTTCAGATTACCAGAGCTAAGACATATAACTGCTTAACATTTTTGGCAAATATTTGACAGCTATTTGCCATCCAATGTACTCAAAATTTAATATAAGATACGATGAAAAATATTTTACGAAACGTTCTCTAGTTGAAACTAAAAAGAAATACTTTTAATGTTGCCAAATTCATGAACCACTATGAAGTGACAGACATTGCAAAAAGGGGCTGCAATCCTAAAACATTCAAGAAAATCATGGAAGATTCTTACCAATGAAGTCATGCAGTTGCCGACGCGCAATTCTATGGGCACGGAGAAATGAAGCGCAAATGTAACAGGCAGATTCCAACCTTTCCACAGTGAAATATGTAGCCAGTTTTTGTGGACATATGCTTGTTTGGAGAAACTTATAATGATTTGGGAAATGGACATGAGCTTTTAAACCTTTCCAGTCACACAGAGGCTCATGAGATGCCAAGTCAAGTGCCTCATCCACAGACTGCATCAATATATTTGCAGTAGTTTGTTTGATCCTTCCTTCATCAAGCATTGCCCAATATGCAGCTTGAACACCTAAGGTCGAATATGTTTCTCTTAATTAGTAATAGAAGGACAAACATTCATTTCATTATGCTGTTCACATTACCATGGAGACGAAAATATTTCATAATTTTCACAACATTTTCGAGAGTGCAAAAATATAAAATGCACAGAAATGTTTAGAAAAATAAATTGAAATCTATTTGAATGTATAAAAGATCAATAATAAATTAATAAAAAATTTATTATTTTGGTATAGTATGTTCTGTTTTGGTGTATTTCAATGTGTTTGTTGGAAAATATTAAAATTATTGTTCCACTCATGCCATGATTAGGTGTATTTTGGAAAAAGAAATGGTTTGGCTGTACTGAGAAAAGAAACAATATTGTGTTCCCAGGTAATGGGGGTTCATTTCAGTTAGAAGCTTAGAAACCCGAACACAGACCACTGGATGCTAAACTTCAAATTGATGATGAAAGGGCATTTAGCTAGTTCTATTGGCTGATTTATAATGTAAAAGCCTGCAATATAAATCACTGATTACTAGAATCAATGGAAACTCTAAATGCGAAGGGGAAAATTATCAGTATTTTCACAGATGCTAGTAAATGGCAAAAGGATGGATTCAAATTATTGACAACAAATACAACTGAAACCAAAGAAATTAAGGCAAACCACACATCACTTATCATGCATTTCAGACGTGAATAATTTAATGAATTAAAACCCATTTTATGCAGAAAACTTTCTTATTTTAGGAGAATCCAATATCTAAATTGTTTACTAATCTAAACAATGATTGGGTGCTAAAAAAAAAGGTGATTCCTTCTTCTTCTTCGCCAATCTAAACAATGATTGGGTGCCAAAAAACAGGTGATTCCTATCTTTTTTCAAGCCTATAGGGTTGCCCAATGCATGAAGCTCCCGCCATGAGGGGTTTGAGGAGAGGCAATATACATCGTCTTACCCTAATAACTTGAGAGACAGTTTTCGAGTAGTGAACCCAAGACCTCCATATCACAAAAGAGCAAACTACTGTTGCACCAATCCCCCCAGGTGGTGATTCCTATCTGCCATATAAAACCCTAATTTGGGGCATTTCTTCCCCAATTGTTGTTCTCTAAGAATAGAATATTTTAAGGAATTGCAGTTAGTCTTAAGATTGAATCTCTACAACATCTAACACAAAGGTTGTTCAAATCGAGATTCTATCCAAAATCAGTGGAGGGTCTAAAAAGTCAAATCATAAAACCATTAGATTTTACATGTGGTCTATCAATGAAAACAGTCTGTTATACTGCAATTCCTTCATTTAGAGCTTCCAAGTTAATAGGATCATGTTGTCTAAGTAGAAAGAAGCTAGCCTCACGACTAGAAATGTGGAAAAGATTTTTCAAAAACATGGGTTTGCAGTAGTCATCAGAAGAAGGGGTTCCCATCTTGCAATCAAAAATATTAAAGCAATGGTTTAATAATTAGAGAAATGCTAGTGTCACATCTCAACCATTCATTTTGATGGCCTCGCATAGGCCTCGCACAAATAATCGGTTGAAATGTGTCGATCACATGATTGACGACTAACTGAATCAATTCTCTTAACAAATATATAGCATAAACAAGAGGGAAGCGTTAGGATTTCTTATGGGACAAAGCAATAGAAGAGTAATAGAAATGCATGGAAAGAGTTTTCTATACAAATTAGATACATGATTGCACACAGGAGGTAAGGTTTTGGTATGATAATTGGTGGAGATAGATCCTTGCTTCATTATTTCAAATGACAGCCAGAACTAAGGTAGACAAGGAGGTGATGGTGGCAGCTAATGTCAGGCAGACAGAATGGAGAAGCTTAGTAATCCTGGTTTAAATTTGTGTTGTTTTGCTTAGCCCATGAGAGGTGAAGCCTCTTTTCTTCCTAATCTCCATTTTCTATTTTCAAAAAATATTAAACTTCTATAACATTATTGTTAAGAACCGGAACAGCACCTCTTTCAACCTCACAATAGTACCTAGCCAAAGCTTAAATTAATTTATTTCTCCCAATCTGATGGCCATAAATTCTTTATTATTTATATATTATTTTCCTCTTTCAACATGCCCCCTCGCGTGTGACCAAATTTACTTTTTGACATGGCCAAACATGCAACTACTAATTAATTCAGTCGGCACCTGCCGGTTAGATTTGAACTCAAGACCTTTGATTACTCTAATATCATATTAGTCAATTATCCATCACCTTACTTTAAAAGCTCAAAATGTAACAAAGCACGACAACTTTATTATTTATATGGTAGTTTATGCTCTCAACAAAAATCTTGTCAAGTCACCAATTGTCCCAAAAGATTAAGTCATTATGAGATCTAGGTACAACAAAATTGTCAAGTCACCAATTATCCCAAAAGTATAAGTTGTTAGCAAATAAGACCAACAATATATATCAAGCTATTTGAACACTCCCCTTTTCGTGCAACCGCGACTCACATGTGGAGCAAAAACAAACAAACTAAATCAAATAAGGCATACCAACACAAATTGACTAAAATGCACAAGAACAAATGGGGAATAAACATTGATAATGAAACTTAAACCCAAGACCTCTTGGAACCCTGTCTCTTATACAATATTAAGTCACAAATTGTCCAAAAAGCTTTAGATGTTGGGAACTAGGGCCAATAATGTATATTAAGCTATTTTAGCAAGAGCATTTAAGTTTAAATGTGAAGTATGAGAAATTATTCCAAATGTCCATCACATGGTATGATAGCCCATGATTTTGGCATTCCTAATAGTTTTATAATTTTTCGAAGTCATTTTCTAATAACCATCACAGAATAATTTTTCATGAAATGGATAGAAATCGAAGTTTTATAATATATTATATTGTTAGCCAATGATAGAAAACAAAGATGACGTTTCACGTCAACAAGTATGCGTCTTTCTCAGAACAAAGAGAACATGGTGTTAAATTAGCTAAATACATAGAGTAGAGGCCTCTTAATGTAATGTTTTCACTGTTCCCAAATAAGAGTCAACGTGACATAAGACAAGCACAAAATTAATTAGATATGGAACTGCAAGATCAAAGAAAATGTAAAAAAGTTTCTTTACCATTCAAAAGGCGTACTCGAATATCCTTTATGTTCATATGCTCCACGTTGCTATCATTTTCGGATGCACTATGAGGGTGCACGCGCTCCCCTTCCATGTCATTTAAGCATCTAATATGTCTTTTTACAGTAGGCCAGTCGACGGGTCCTAGCTCTTCATCATCTCCTAGATCACCAAATGCCTCTAATGCTTTGTTCAACATTTCATATTTTGTATAGTCCAATATGCGCCTCTGCCAAAGAACACCCAAGTAGAAATCATAAGATTAAGTTTGAAATAAACATATGCATGAACACACACCTTAGAAGCATGGACACTTCTAGGTGCCATACCTATGTCATGCCATGTTTCTGTCAAACGCTAACAACGATTGAACACGTGAGAGATACCTGTAGCCATAAGTTAAAGACATACACGAAATATTCTAATTTTGAAGAACTTGAAATTAAAAAATAAGATAAAACCAAAATGAATTTATATTTATTAATTTCTCATCAATTTTTTTTTTTTAAATTTTAGAACTTTGAAGACCTAAATCTTCTACTTTTTATTAAAATATCATATTAAAATAGATATAAATAAAAGACAAATATATTTTTAATACAAAAATGAATAAAAAAGTTGTTTTTATGTACATATATAGAAATATATATTTATTAATTAATATGTCCTTGCAAATGTCATCTAATAACGTGTTGGCATATCTATATCGCTTCATATCCTTACTCAATGCCTAGATCTTAGTAACTGCTAGTTATTCGCAAGTCAAATGCAATGCTAAACTGGCATATAATTATAACTAAAATTGTAACTATTAGTTTTTTTTTTTTTTTTTTTTGGTCAAAATTAATAATTCACACATATATTTCTATCTTAAAACTCATTATATTCAATTAAAATGACATTTATGTCCTCAAAGATTTTTTTTTTCCCTTTAGCTTATTTCCTCCTCCCTTGTTCACTACAAAATAAGAAAGAAAAAGGGAGAAAAAAAATCTTTGATGTCATAAATATCATTTTTTATTATATTGCGTTTAAAATAAAGCTTATGCGAGAAACTCAAATTATAAACTTTGATATAAAAAATTAGTATTCACATTTTAGTCATAATTATGATTAGGCTAATTATTGCCTTTGAAAATGCAAGTAAAGTGAAATTTAGTCTAATCATAAGGATTCAAAATGTAATTATCCGTAAATAATATTTCCTTACCTAAACAAAAAAGGGGAAAGGAAAAAACAGGTGTTGCATTATTTAGGTTTAATGGCAAGGGCTTAAGTTAGCTAAGAGTTTTATCACATTCGTTTAATACTTGTTAAAGATCCAAGGTAGTTGATTGGTTTTCCACTATGAGTGCATTTGGAATGGTAAAAAATAAAAAAAAAAAATATGGTTTGAGTTGATATTAGGCGTTTGATATTTGGTGTTTCAAACAGAATTTTTTCAGAGAAAAATAATGATACTTTTGGACTTTTGTGGTAAAAAGTAAGAGAGAGAAACCATAAGAACAGTTTTTTGGATCCATTCCCAAGTATTTATGTTATAAATTTTTGATTTTTGCATGACAGCATCAAAACTGTTAGAACGGCTTTCCAAA
>JAVXUM010000029.1:871273-885593 GCA_035590655.1 Pouteria glomerata
TAATAATAAAAAAATAATAATGATTTATATATATATATGTATAATTGCTAATTTATATAAAATATAAATTTGAAATGGTAATGTAAAGTATAATAATTTAAAGTACTAATATAGAAAAATATTTATAAATTATTTAATAAATTAATTATAATGTAATTTTTATAAAAAAAAATACACCACATTGAATTAAAAATTTAATAGAAGAAGGTTTGAGTGAATATAGCACAAATTTCAAGGCATTTAAGTACACATTTATAAAATTTGTGAAATTTAAGTACATAAACCTGAAACTACAGAATTGTAGGTTAAATAAATCTTAAATTTTTTTTCTACATTTATTTACATATATCTGATTTAATAAAAAAAAAATAACGATTACGCCCTCAAACTTTAATTATTTTTCTAAACCTTTGTCTTAGAAAATCACAAATACACATAAAACAAAAAATCAAACCATCAATTAAAATTCATTTGAGATAAAATGTTAATAATCCAAATTTAAATACAATTTAAGGGTGTGTTTAGAGTGGTAAAAAGTGAGATAAAATAAGATAAGTTGTAAATTCGTAATTCGTATAATGAGATAAAAAATAAATAATTTTAAAAAATTAAAAATTTATTTTTATTTATTAACACACCAAACGGTACCTAAAACTCATAAAATTTTATGTGCCAAGCTTAAATACGCTACTATTCAACCCAACGATGCAAATTTCAGCCCTTTCTTAGGAGGCTGGTACGATGTTGTCCACTGGCCCATCCATGTGTTCAGGAGGCCCACCCCAACCAGGCAAACCTCACGGGTAAACCCGATCTAGGTTAATTGGTTTTTCGCCCCCCCCCCCCAACCTTTTTTTTTTTTTTTTTTTTAAATTTTTCAACCCGGCCAGCTTTCGAAACCTCCACGTCTTGAGCCTCTGTCTCTCCGCCAACGGTCAACAGAAGCAGCAGCTATAGCAAGAGCTTGGGATCGTCGAAGCGCTTCATTTGCTTCGACTTCGGCATTGCTTCGAGACCCAATCACAAGGTCACACTCTCTCTTGCTAACAGGATTTCTCTGTAGGAGTCTTTAATCACAAGTTTTAAATTTCTTGCTTAGATGTTGAATTCTGGTGGTTTGTTTCCTTGCTTGTTGAATTGGTTTTGCGTCTCTTCCATTGGGTTTGTCTTTGAATATTCTTTAGCCAAACATTTGATGCTCTAGCCTTTGTGTTGCCTTTGATTTATCTGCCTCCCAGTACTGCGACAACTTAATTTATTGCCCTATGTTTGTGAACTGATGATTGCATTATTTTATTTTATGAGCACACTTCTAAGTTCTTATGTATGAATAAATGCAACTTATCTCAACTAAACCTTACTCCCACGCTATGTAGGTTGGCTAAATGAATATTCTTTCTCCTTTCATTTTTGTCATAATTTAGATTTTTTCTGAGATTATATAAAATTATATATTTCCTCACAATAATCTTAGTCTATGTGATATGAAGTCTACCTTTTGGCTAAATGAATATTCTTTGCACCATCATCATTACTCTGTCTATTTGAACTGACTCACTCTTCCATGCATCCCTTGCTTTGCATTAAACATGACCAAACCATCTTAGATAATCTTCTCTCAACTTCATTTCTATTGCTGCTGCATCAATTTTCTTTCAAATCTATTTCTCTCTTATCTTATATATATATATATATATTTCCTTTTATTACCACACATTCATTTTAACATTCTCATATTTGCTATACTGCGTGGTGTTTTTTAGTGGCCTAACACTCTAGCACAAAGTATAGTTGATCATATAACCAACTTATAAAATTTTCCTTTTATCTTAGGAAGTATTCTTGGGTACATAGAACATCCGAGGCACTTCTCCACTTTAACCACCAACTCGATTCTATGGATAATATTCTCTTCAATCCCTCCATCATCGTAAATATGAAATCCAAACAAGATGTTAACGGTCAACCTAAAAATAAGTAGTGGTTTATGACTTTATATAGAATGGGAGCTTCTTTTCTTTCTATTTTCATTTAAAATTTTAGACAAATAATTTGGATGCACCATTGCAGTTGAGAAGAAATATTTGGATAAAATTTGGACACTCGGTTCAAATTGGGTCCAATCACTAAAAGAAGCAAAAGGAATCAATTCAGGGGAAAAAAAAGAAAACTCCAACTGGGGATGAAAAGGAGTTGCTTTTTTTTTTATTTTTTGGCAACTGTAAATGGGATAGCAAATGGCAGCCGGTATGGCCACAAGATATGGCTAAGTGAACATTTGAACATAAATTTGTGTGCTGATATTTTTTTTTGTATGCTTAATCATGTTTCACAGTCTAAAAAAAATCATTGAATAACAGCAAATGCCTTTGAGTTTTATTCTTGTGGCTGGATTTGAAAGCATGGAACCTAATATCCATAATTTTTAGTGTTTGTCATTTTCTTGACAAAAAATTATTGGATTTTTGATTCCAAAGAAGTCATTAATCATTCGAAAGTAGGGAAATAAGCCTCTTCACATTTGGCTGGGACTTCAGTTTCCAACTTTGGATCAATTTAATCTTTTGGAGACATTTTATGGCCACTTCCCCCCCCCCCCCAACCTATCTTTTCCATTTCATTGCTGCATGTTGCAACTATAATCTCAGTCACTGCAGCCTCTTTTCTGAGCTTGTTGCTGTAATGCCCCCACTGCCAACTCCAAACCACTGTTGCCTACATGGCGAAAGAGACCACGTAAACCACCCTAACATATGTTGCTGTTGCTGTTATATTTATCATTACACTGTAATTGTCTAATTTAACCATGTCTTCACTTTTACTTCTTTGAACCTTCTATTATTAGCGCTATCTTGCTTTCCTGTGACCTCCCCACCATTGCCTCCAAATATTTGCCAGTCTTTTCACCATCTCGACCAATTACTCTGCTTCCACATTCACCTTTCCTCCACCTCTGCTACTTCAGGCAATAGAAAAACAAATTAGACAACCAACTTCACTGGGCAGTCTGATCTCCATTTCACTGATACTCTTCCAAATTTGCAAATCAACATTCAAAATCGAAAAAAGAAAAAAAGAAAACGGAAACTTCTACAAATTAAGGTATTTGAATATTTTATTTTGGAAATTTTATATCTTCAGTACACTAAACTTTGAAAAAAGAGCATGCCATTAACATATCTACCTTTAGTGATCATTCTGGAAAGCAAATTCAAAATTTCTCTACATCTTTTATAATTTGAGAGTGCTCTTTTGTATAATATTTCTTTGTTTTCTTGCAAAAGCTGAGGGAAATGGCAGATTCTTTGATGATTCTTTTTGCTGCGGTTCTTATAACGTGTTGTGGAATTTATGCAAGATCGGATGTCTCTGATCATTGCTACAAAGCTGGAGATCCAGTCCCTTTCTATGCCAACATTGTTGGTCCATATAACAATCCTAGGTAAATGAATAAATCTGTTTATTAGTTTCCTTCCGAGAAACATTTTTGTTGATCTACTACTGTTGTATGTTTTCATTTATCATTTGTAGTCTTTGTCTCTCCCTTTCTCCATTTGGATGAGTTCTATTAAGGATTTCAAAGTATTCGCAAAAGTTGGATATTATTCTATTGCGGATCTCTTTAATTGTATCATAATATATTATCCTTTTGGTGTTCTGCCACAAATGCATGCCTTATTTGACAACTGCATTAAAATATATTTACCTTCTTGTAATTTTTTTTTTTAATAAC
The DNA here is from genome assembly GCA_035590655.1 of Pouteria glomerata. Classification (NCBI taxonomy): domain Eukaryota; kingdom Viridiplantae; phylum Streptophyta; class Magnoliopsida; order Ericales; family Sapotaceae; genus Pouteria; species Pouteria glomerata. Next base: position 875,007 of record JAVXUM010000029.1, read on the forward strand.
TTCTTGATATTAGATATGGATACTGTACAAGGCATGAGGCAAAATTCAATTAAGTCACAGCTTACCTTCCTAGTTTGACATGCAATTGGATATCACAAATTTTAGAGCATTAGAATGGATCTTAGCTTGTTTGACACCAATCATAAAGTAAACTTCTTGCTTTTGATTACTAATACCATTTTTTCTCTCTCTATCTCTCTCTCTCTGTTTTTTTTTTTCCTTTAAAAACTGCAGTGAGACATATGCTTATTATGATCTTCCCTTCTGTTCACCAGGTTTTCGTCTTTTCTGGTGCTATAAAATTTTAATTGTTGTTCATTAGCTGATTTCTAGTTCAAGTCCATGATTGTTGACCATTAAGTTGATCTAATCGCAGATTACGTGAAAAAGAAGAAGGAAACCTTCAGTGAGGTGTTAACTGGAAATCATCTCGTGGATGCTCCGTATAAGCTTGATTTCCTGGTGGAAAAAGATAACGAAGTTTGGTGTAGAAAGAAGCTGACAAAGGAAGAAGTTTCTCAGTTCCAACGAGCGGTTGCAAGGGACTATTACATTCAAATGTACTATGATGACTTGCCAATTTGGTATTTCATTGGAAGGGTTGAACATCATGGCCAGGGTGTTTCAAATGATTACAAATATATCATTTTTGAGCATATGCTTTTTGAAATCTTTTACAATAGGGACCGCATAATTGAAATCTATGCTCGAACAGATCAACAATTCATCGTGGATACAACAGAGGATGTGGAAGTAAATGTAGAGTTCAGGTATACGGCCAAATGGATAAAAACAAATACTACATTTCAGAAGAGAATGGAGAAGTACTCAAACAACTTGATGACACATTACTTGGGGACCCGTTGGTTTTCGATAATGAATGCACTCGTGCCAGTTCTTATTTTAATTGGTTGTTTATTAGTGTTTTACTTGAGAGTTCTTCAGAAAGATATAAATGAGTAAGGATACCTGTTAAATTATGGTTGCATTTTCATATGACCATTTATGGATTATTTGTTCTTTGGTTATACTTTTCAGCTTACTGATTTTATTCATGAAAGGTATGCCCATGCTGAGCAATTGGTTGATAGTCAAGAAGGGAAGGGATGGAAAAACATCCACGGTGATGTATTTCGGTACCCGCATCACAAATCTCTTTTTGCTGCGGCTCTTGGTTGTGGCACCCAGTTGTTCACTCTGTGAGTGTCTCATTGAGACTATGTTGTCCAGATACCTGAAGCTAAATTTAGCCTGTTCTAAACCATCTGATACAATGCTGGAACATTTTTTTGCTCCATGTGTTTGCAGTATGATATTCATTTTAATGCTTGGACTGCTTGGTGTATTTTACCCGTTCAACCGAGGACTTCTCTTGGCTGCACTGGTGATCATATATGCGATTACATCTGGCGTTTCTGGATATGCGGCAGTTTCATTCGACTGTCAACTTGAAGGAACCAATTGGGTATGTGCTGATGGATTCTATCTGAAATGATTTCAATTTTGAATTTGGTACTTAAAATCATCCCAGTGACTGATTGGATCCTTATGTTTTTGGGTTGACAGAGCAGGAATTTATTGCTGACAGGATTGCTTTTTTGTGGGCCTCTGCTTCTGATGTTCTGCTTCCTTAATGCTGTTGCCGTTACTTATGGAGTAACTATAGCACTACCTCTCAGTAGAATTCTGGTAATCCTCATCACGTATACAGTTTTAGCATCACCATTGCTTTTGTTGGGTGGAATCCTTGGGAAAAACATCAAGTTCGAGTTTGACGCTCCTTGCCGCACCAGTGAGTGTCCTAGAGAGATTCCACCACTCCGTTGGTACAGGGGTACTCTTGCTCAGATGACATTGGCAGGTATTTTGCCTTCTAATGTTATCTCCAGAGAGCTTGACTACATATTTAGCAGCATATGGGGTCATAGGATATATACCATTGATGGTATTTTGGTTACTGTTATCATTGTTCTTCTGATCGCAACTGCTTTCATGAGTGTGGCTTTGACATACTTCCAGCTTGCTGCAGAAGATCATAAATGGTGGTGGAGGTTAAGTGGTTTCCTTTCTTAATATTTGGCCTCATTATTGTTTGCCCTTTTCACTGTTACATCATATTCCAAATTCCAATTCTCTCTGGTAGATTCTGGTGTTTTTAATTCTTATTACACTACTCTCTCTAGGATACATGCTTCCTACTGTGAATCAAAATATATATTAGCCAATTTACAGTAAAAATATACAGTACACATACAGCTTATGTATTTAGCAAAGCCATATCTGCTGGAATAAATGAATGCATCAAGGCATTTGATCTTGGGTTGCTTGCTGTTGGTTTTATATACTCTATGGCTAGCGGCACTTCTTGTTTCTTAAGGCAGCAAATTATATATGGAACTGTGAAATGTTCTTTCACCTTTAACAACCTCTCGTTGAGAATTTCCAGTTATTCATCTAATCGTATGCTAAACTCTACAAATTGTATAAATATTGCACATAATTTGTCATGATATGGCCATTTTGTTTTGATTGCTCGTAAGGCCAATCGGTTGAATATATGATAGTGTGATCTACACTTGGTTGAATATATGGTAGTGTGATCTACACTAAATTGTTTAAAGCTTGTCTCAGGCACTTGTGCCTGTTTAGATTTAGAAGTCTGCTCTCTCAAAGCTCGGTATTGATATGGTTTCAGCTTGTCAAACTGACATTTAGTTATATATAATGATATCAACATCAATGTTAAAAAATTGTGGAAGCATTGAAATTTGGGGAAACTGTCATAAATTTTGGATGATAATAATTTGTTGATCATTTTGAGGAGATTGACGATTGGCTGAAGGATACATCCGTTGTTGTTAAAAGGGTGCCTAGGCTGAAATAAGCCACAGCCTCAAGGCAAAGTGGCTTATTCTGCAACAGATGAGGTCTTCTTAGTGTGCATAAAGCCTCCATGCACATGCCATTTTTGTACACAATAAGCTCAAGAAGGCACAACTGTCTTTAATCGCTAAGTTGTAGCCTCTTTTCTTTTTGCTTAAAGAAATGACAATTCATTAAAATGCTGATCATCATATAGTAGTTATATAGAGATAATAGGATATCACAATCATACCATACATTTGATTTATGATTTTATATTTGACTAACCATACAGATTTATCTAATGCTCCAGTTTGAGAATTTATGATAGTATGTACAGCGATCCCAATTTGCATTAGCATATGCTAAGTTCCCATAGGAAGTCAGCAGGGAAGCCTTTTGGTATCTAAGTGGGAGCGATGAATCCAAATAATACTTCTTGGCTTGCCTTTTTGGGTTAGGTCATATAATTGTTACATCTAGTTTATGAGTTGGCCTACGCTCTTTCCACAAAATGGTATTTGGTGATTTGCACTGTGTACATGTTCCTAACGTGTTGTATGCACGTCTATATTGTATTGCATTCTTGGTTAGCCTTTTTAGGTGAGTTGCCATGATTCTTGCATTGTGTAACCTTTTATTACAACACTTTTTTTTAATATGACAAGGGACCTATCATGGCAAAGTCACATTATACCTACCCCTAAAGAGTAAAACTCAGGCTCGTGAACCATCAACAAGGCCCACAAACTAGTTAGTGTAAGTTTATTCTTTTGTGGGTGAATTCAAGGAGTAACAGCACTCTGTGGGAATAGGGCTAACAATTTTGACACGACATGATCTGTAACACGAATTGTTAAGAAAAAACACGAATAAGACACGACATGAGCACATGAATCCGAAATTGACACGATATAACACAAAATTAACTAGATTAAGTAATAAATTGATTATTTAATATTTTCATTACGTTTTGAGATATTTGAGCAATGGGATGAACAGACACAATTATGAATTTATATCACTAAGATTATCAATTTGCACACTCCTATGTATCATTTGCAATGTTTTCCTTCGTTAGTGCATCCTTGTACTCATGTCGCCATAAAATTCATCAATCAAACCGACTCTGCATAGTTCTTGACCATCCATTATATGATGCTGTTTTTGTTGTTTCAATGGCTAGATTTGTCATGGCTGCCAAATTGATTCTACTTTATGATGAGATTATTCCAATAGGCATTTGCCTTTCTTGTATAATACGGTTACTAATTTTTAACAGCACTCTTTGTTATTAAGGGAAACTCTTCACGAGCTTCATCGAGAGTCCTTGTGCCCTGACTGCCTTATTTGACACAGGTCTTTTCTTTGCGGGGGATCAACCGGCCTCTTTATCTATGGCTATTGCTTCTACTATTACTTCTTAAAATCAGACATGGACGGCTTCATGCAAATTTCACACTTCTTTGGTTACATGGCATGCATCTGCTATGGCTTTTTTCTCATGCTCGGGACTGTTGGTTTCTACGCTTCTTTGCTCTTTGTTCGTTACATCTACGGGTCTATCAAGTGTGACTAGCTGCTGGTTTTTTCTGGGTACGTACAACACGCATTTTTTTCCCTTTTTTTTTTTTTTTTTTTAAAGTCATGGAGGAAGGTCTATAAATTCTCTTGAACGAGCTGGTTCAAAATCCCTTCAAATTATAGAACCGAAAAGACGCTATAGGTTCCGAAATTGGCTCTTCCAAGATCTTCGAGGCATTGGCTCGTGGGCTTTGTCAACTCGGCATAAGATTTGTAATTAATAATGCTGAACTTCTCTAGGGAGGACTGCTGTATTTGTTTGTTACACCTTCACTCTCAGTAAAATGTAACTCTGCTTTTCCTTTCTTGCATATCAGACCTAGTAGTAGTGAGACATTTTTTTTTCCCTTCTACTGAGGATAATATACACTTATTCTGTTATTCACACAAAAATTTAAAATTGTATTGGGTATTTTGTTTCCTATACTTAATTGAGGACTGACCTAATGATATGCACTTCCATTTCTATAAAGGCTGAATTGAAAAGTTGTGAAGGACAAGTTTTCTTTTCTTTTTCTCTCTCTTTTTTTTTTTTTTTGAACCTCAGAATTTTGTTCTTCCCAGCCATCAATTTCTTTTGTAGTTTCTTTCTTTCTTTCTTTCTTTCCTTTTTTTTTTTAAACCTCATCTCCTATTAAAATTTATTTTGACTATTTTTATTTCTTAAGTGGTTCAACTATTTTGTTTTGGTATTATAAAGGGGTCGTTTGGGACACCACCCAAAAATAATAATAATAATAATTTTTACCATTTTTTTAAACTTTTCTAACTTTTTTTCACCAAACAGAAAATTAAATTTTATCTACTTTCTCCAATATTTATAAATTTTTACTAAAAGCTGCATTATTTTTATAAATAGCTTCTCTTGGCGTGAGTCTCTCTCTCTCACACATACACATACAGACGTGCTCTCTCTCTCTCTCTCTCTCTCTCGCACACACACACAAACGCATATTATAGTTAGGGAGCACAAACATCATTATAGGTATTTTTTTTTTTTAAATCTTTTGAATTACAATTCAATTGTTTTTGAATTAAAATTAGACATACAAATTTATAAAAATTAAGAATATTATTGAAAGGCTACTTGCATGAAAAAATTTTAGAATTTTTTATTTGTATATTTTTAATTTTTTTCTTTAATTTTGATAAAACAGTTAATGAGAAATTTAAAACCGTAAAAATAAATGAAAAATTGTACAGAATTTCTGATTTTCAGTTTTTCTGTTGTGATCAGTTTTTTTCTGTTATGAGTTTGTTGCAACCTTTTATTTTTGACAGCTAGTTCTTTAGTCAGTTATTTTTATTGGTTTGTATATATATGAAAAACTGCAGATGTAATGCACGGAATGAGTATTATTCAGATTCTTTCAATTCATCTTTTCTCTGGTTCATCTTTTTCTCTGGTTCAAGAACATTCAGAGTAGTTACTTTTCTTCTTCTTTAAGCTGTCTTCAATGGTTGCTGAATATCAGCAACTATAGCTGAAATTGCACATGGTATCAGAGCCACGTTCTGATCTCCGGATTATCTACCTGAATCGGCCAACTGATTGATCAGTTAGTTGATTTTTTTTTTCTCTTACTGAAGTACTTTGTCGATCCATTGTGAAAATGGCTGCTAATCGTGATCTACATGATGAAGATCCAATGTTCTTGCATAGCTCGGATCATCCTGGTATGTTGTTAGTGACTACTCCCTTGACTAGAAGTAATTTTTTGTCATGGAGCCGAGCAATCAAAATTTCTCTTGGTGCGAAATCCAAAATTGGCTTTATTGATGGTACTTGTTCAAAGCCAAATAAAACTGATCCTTCTTTTAAGCAGTGGAATAAAGTGAATTGTATGGTGACTTCTTGGTTGTTAAATTCCATCTCTAAGGACATTGTTGAGAATTTTCTGTATGCTAATACTGCTAGGGAATTATGGATTGAACTTGAACAACGATATGGCCAATGTAATGGTCCAATGCTTTATAGAATCAAACGACAGATTGCTTCCAGTTCACAAGGAAACATGTCTGTGGAGCAGTATTTCAGCAAGCTAAAGAGGCTATGGGATGAGCTTGAATGTCTAGAAATTTTACCACAGTGTTCATGTGAGGGGTGCACTTGTGGTGGTTGTAAATGCGATATATCAAGACTTGTTGAGGAAAAAGAAGAGAACACTAGAGTGATTCAATTCTTGATGGGACTTAATGAAATTTATGATCATGTTATAAACCAAGTGTTGGTGATGGATCCTTTTCCAAACATGAATAAGGCATTTTCAATGGTGTTGAGGGTGGAAGCACAAAGAGAGGTTAATAATACCTTTGCCGAATCACTTGACCATAATGCTATGTTTACTAGATCTAACACTACTAAAGAGGGAGGAGGAAATAAGGGCTATACTGGAAAGAAACAGAGTACAAGTAAGAAGGGAGACAGATTTTGTGATTTTTGTCATACATCAGGCCATATAAGAGACACATGCTTCAAATTGCATGGTTACCCAGACTGGTTCAAAGAATTGAAAGAACAGAAGGGCAAAGGATCAAAGAAAGCTATGGTGAATATGGCAAATGAAATGGACTCACCTCTTGATAGCGACGAGGCTGCTCATAATGGTAACAATAATCCATGGCCGCATTCTATTGGTTCCATTGTTCAACAAGAGATAGCTAAGTACATGAAAGGGAAGATGGTAGCTGATGGAGTTCATGTTAATTTTGCACATGTACCTGAGTTTGCAGGTACAAGCACATCCTATGCATTTCATACTCTTGCATCCATTAAACCTGGTTCCTGGATCATTGATACTGGCGCTACGAACCACATGTGTTCAGATATCACCCTCATGCGTAATTTGAGTAATCCTAAACACAAATCTCCTATTCATTTCCCAGATGGATCCACAGTGTTTGTTAAACATCTTGGTGATGTCTTCTTAACTCCCACTTTGATTCTTAAAGACGCTCTTCATATACCTGAATTTCAATTCAATCTTCTTTCGGTCAACAAACTGATCATGACTTCTAATGTCCTGTTTACTTTCTATCCTACTTATTGTGCTATACAGGACCGGAGGACTGAAGATCTAGTAGCAGTTGGGAAAGTTGTGGGTTCTCTTTATGTACTTGATGCCTCTTCTTTTGATACTCACATCTTGAAATCTATTCCCTCCACTGTGGCTCACGTTGCAGCTGCAAATATGACTTCCTGTAATAAATCCAAAGCTGAAAATTTTCAGATTTGGCACCACAGACTTGGGCATGCGTCTACCACTGTGCTCAAACATTTGTCGTTTTTGTCTTCTTGTAATAATGATGATGACTTTATATGTGATACATGTCATATATCCAAGCAATCTCGGTTACCTTTTCCCATTAGTAATACACGCTCAGAGTCATTATTTCAATTAATTCATGTGGATGTTTGGGGTCCGTATAAGCAGCCATCTTTGAATGGAGCTCAATTCTTTTTGACTATTGTTGATGATCATAGTAGAGCCACTTGGGTATACTTGTTGCATCATAAAAGTCAATGTATGTCCACATTAAAGTTTTTTTTTCAAATGATCAAAACTCAGTTTCATCGTGATGTTCAACTTGTTAGAAGTGATAATGGCACTGAATTTATTAATCATACATGTACAGAGTTATTTCTCAATTTAGGTATTATACATCAAACCACATGTATTTGTACTCCACAACAAAATGGTGTTGTGGAGAGGAAACATAAGCACCTCATTCAGGTTGCTAGGGCCCTCATGTACCAATCTGGATTACCTCGGAAATTCTGGGGTGAAGCAGTTCTAACAGCTGCTTACATCATAAATAGGTTACCTAGTTCCATTCTCAAGTGGAAAACGCCATATGAGCAATTGTATGGTACAACCCCAGATTATTCTAGATTAAAGGCATTCGGTTGTTTATGTTATGCCACGAATACCCTTCCATTCAAGGATAAATTTGACAAACGGGCTTATAAAGCTATTTTCATAGGCTATTCTCCTGGTCAAAAAGCCTATAAACTTTACCATCTTGAGAATCACAAAGTCTTTGTTTCACGTGATGTTCAATTTTATGAACAATGCTTTCCATTTCTTAAAAAGGCCTTACCTAGCATTCATGTTAGCCTCCCTATTGTTTCAGCTGAACCAGAAGTCTTTAATCCTACTGTTCCTCTAGAGTTTGCTGTAGAAGTCTCCCCTTCGTCAGAAATCACTACACCTACTACCCCTCCTCAGTCGCCTATCACAAATGTTCCACCAAGACAAAGTACACGCAATTCCAGACCCCCAGCTTACCTACAAGATTACGTATGCCAAGCTTCTGGTTTGCAGAATAAGCCACAACGACTCCTTGCTGCTGCTACTTCTTCCAACCTCTCGGATAATGTATCCTCTCCCCATACACCAGTTACTTTTCCTTTTCATGTCTCTCCTTTTTTCTCTTCAGCTTATCTTGCTTTTTTAGCTAAAGTATCAGAGGTTAAGGAACCTAGTTCTTATAAGCAAGCAGCATTGAATCCTGGATGGGTTGAGGCCATGAATAAGGAGTTGCAGGCTTTGGAACAAAATAACACTTGGGATTTGACTACTTTGCCTCCTGGTAAGAAAGCAATTGGGTCCAAATGGGTTTACAAAGTTAAATTCCATGCTGATGGAACTGTTGAACGCCTCAAAGCTCGATTAGTCGCTAAGGGCTTCAACCAAACAGAAGGAGTTGATTATTTTGAACGATTTTCCCCTGTCGCTAAACTCGTGACTGTGCGTTTGTTCATTGCTATTGCTACTGCTAAGCGATGGCCCATGCACCAACTGGATATCAATAATGCCTTTTTACATGGGCACTTGGAGGAGGAAGTTTATCTCCAACCTCCTGAGGGATATAACAAAGCCAAGCCCAATGAAGTCTGTCGATTACGCAAGTCCTTGTATGGTCTTAAGCAGGCATCTCGCCAATGGAATCACGAGTTCACTGCACATTTAATTCGCTTTGGGTTCATTCAGTCGGCTCATGATCACTGTCTTTTCACTAAAAGCCATGGATCGGATTTTCTAATGTTACTAGTCTACGTTGATGATGTTCTTGTGGCAGGCACGTCAGAGTCTGCTATTGCTCAAATTAAATCCTCACTTGATCATGCTTTCACCATTAAAGACCTTGGGACTGCTAAGTATTTCTTGGGTTTGGAAATTGCACGCTCTGTTGACGGCACTTATCTCTCTCAACGCAAGTATGTCTTAGACATTTTGACTGATTCTGGCATGCTTGGTTGCAAGCCTGCATCCACACCATTGCCCAAGAATTTCAAGTTTGATTTGAATTCACCACCTTTGGAGGATGGGGCTTCATATCGCCGATTGGTTGGACGTTTATTATATTTGCACTTAACTCGGCCTGACATCAGTTATAGTGTGCAGCAACTCAGTCAATTTGTTTCCATGCCCTGTCAGACACATTGGAATGCTGCCTTACATGTGCTGCGGTTTTTGAAGGGTTCTCCGTCCCAAGGGTTATTTTATCCTACTGATAATGCTTTTTCCTTACAAGCTTATAGTGACAGTGATTGGGCAGCTTGTCCTCTCACACGCAAGTCTCTAACTGGATACTGTGTGTTTCTCGGTAATGCCTTGGTTTCATGGAAAACAAAAAAGCAACAGACTATTTCAAGAAGTTCTTGCGAAGCAGAATATCGCAGTCTTGCCACCACTGCCTGTGAACTTCAATGGATTTCTTACATCCTTGCTGATCTGCATATTTCTATTCCACTACCCATCTCCTTGTGGTGTGACAACAAGTCTGCTCTTCATATCACCGCCAATCCTGTCTTTCATGAGCGCACCAAGCATCTTGAAATCGATTGTCACCTTGTTCGTAACCTATACAAGGCTGGCTTTCTACATCCCCAACATATTTCCACTAATATTCAGCTAGCTGATCTGTTCACTAAGTCCCTAACTACACCTCGATTTCTTCAATTAATTTCCAAGCTGAACTTGGTTGACTGGCACCAAGCTTCATCTTGAGGGGGGGATGTACAGAATTTCTGATTTTCAGTTTTTCTGTTGTGATCAGTTTTTTTTCTGTTATGAGTTTGTTGCAACCTTTTATTTTTGACAGCTAGTTCTTTAGTCAGTTATTTTTATTGGTTTG
>JAVXUM010000029.1:885693-911076 GCA_035590655.1 Pouteria glomerata
AGAGTAGTTACTTTTCTTCTTCTTTAAGCTGTCTTCAATGGTTGCTGAATATCAGCAACTATAGCTGAAATTGCACAAAAATAATCAAATTTATGTTTAAAAAAAAAAGCACTAGTTAAAAAAGCTGACTCTTTAATTGAGTTGACAAAACTTGTGACCTTTCTATCATTATGGTTTACCAAATAATTTTGCTGAATAGGACTTGTTAACATAATGTCGATGTAAATAAATTGGGTGAATAATATTAATCTCCTTTATTGTATGGTCAAATAATATCAATAAATGTGTAAAATTATAATATTTCCTCTTATGCATTAATTGAATTATATATATTTCTATCACTTATTTAAAAATTATGAAGAATTTTTAGGGTTAAATGAATACATAAAATATAACATTTTTAATAATTTTAGTCAAAAGAGATTAAGTAAAAATACTTCTAACCCATTTATCGGATTAAAAAAAATGTAATAATATAAATAATTAATTAAAAAATTCCCCTAGAAAGAGATGGGTCCGAAGTAAATCAACTTCTTGAATTAATATGAAAAATATCATCGAATTTCAAAGTAATACAATCTAATTTAAAAATTTCACCCAATTAAGATGGTTTAGTATATTTTTTTCAAAATAATAGAGCTACTATAATTGACTCAATTGAATTCGCCACCGTAACACTAGCAAAGGGCTCTTAACTTACGTGATTTTCTTTTCTCTTTTAAAAATAAATTCAGAATTTGTTTTGATCCAAATCAATAATCAAAAACTTTGTTAATTCATTTTGTTGCCATGTTTAGATACTAAATTGTGAAGCAAAAAAATAAATATTTAAATACAATGAAAGATATTAATTAAATATTTTAATTTAATTAAAAAATTTAATGCATTTGATTTTTTCTAATTTTTTCACTTTCAAACCCTAAAAATAAGTTCACATAATTAATGATAGTGTAACTATTTTAAAATTTATATAATAATTTATTTAAGAGTGAATATAAGTTTATTTAGATAACCATTTTTAAAACTTTAGATTTTTCATGTTTGACGACTTTTGTTTTTATAAAAATTATAATTTATTTATTATTATATTTTTATTTTATTTAGACTCTGTCTAATTTATTATAAAATTTTAAAAATATTTAAAAATTAATCACTTTTTATCTCATTGCACAATTAAAAATTAATAATCTATTTGACTTTAACTCTTTTTATCTTACTTTTTATTATTTTAAAGACCCATTTAGTAAACTAATTTAGGATAAGATTTTATCAATTATAGATTTTTCCCCTAAGGGTATTGTTTATCACTTGACCTGCAAAAGTCGTCACGTGAGATTCGAAACGATTTCGGTTCTCCGCTTGGTCCCGGCCCCCGGGCACTTCTATCGGTGCTTGTTGGTTGCAATTTCATTTCATTTGAACACTGGAGAAAATTAGAGAAGAATGGAGAGCGCAGACGCCTTCTTTGTTATCGCCATTCTCGTAACGTATTTCGGAAACCAAGCGAGTTCAGATGGCTCCGATCATCGATACAAGGCCAATGACCCTGTCCCTCTCTACGCCAACAAGGTCGGTCCCTTCCACAACCCCAGGTACCTCTCTCTCTCTCTCTCTCTCTCTCTCTATATATATATATATATATCTGCACATAAAGTTTTCATTCTTTTGGCAGATCTTTGATTTGCTTTCCTATCTATTGGAAAATGCGTTTTAACCAAAATTTTATGTTTGCTATGTCTAGAGTTTTCGAAATTTACATTGCGTCTTGATAATACATGAATGCTTGAGGCGTGCCAGTGCATTGCCAGATATTTGTTGTTGTTGTTTTTTTAATTTATATTTTTTTTGTGGCAGTGAAAGCTTCGGTTGTTCTTTTACGTCTGACTCTGCTTACATTTTACCCGAGATTTGCTTATTGATTCTATTGTATGTATTGTTTGGTGACAGTGAAACGTATCGATATTTCGACCTTCCCTTCTGTTTACCAGGTTTTGTTCTTTCACTTGTAATTTTGCCTTCTTATTAGTTTTTGTTTATTTTACGTTTCCTGATTCTTGTTTCTTTTTTTGTTTCTTGTTTAATACAAAATGTAATCTAGTTTAACAAAACAAATTAAGATTATGCACTCGTGAAATTTTCTTCATGCATAACGTAATCAGAGTGAGAATAACAAATGCATTTATCACCCAAAGCAAAATTGAGTAAGACATGTTTCTGTTGGTTTCAAAATAATAATAAAAAAGGTAACTTCCATTTTGCACCATATCCCACTTTAGAACATCACAATTTAATTGTAATAATTAAACCTTTCATATATATGTACATATATGTAATTTAAACCTTATGTGAGGCTCTGTTAGGATTCAACTATACCGTTAAAACAGCTATATGATCATTTTTGGAAAAAAACCCACGTGTTGACACATCATTTAACAGAGATTCATATAATATTGAGCTGGAAAAAAAAAAAAAAAATGAAACCTTTAGGGACTTCACTGTTACAAGTAAGAGTGACATTGTGAAGTGCAATTTTTAGTGCAAAGGGTCTCAAACTAATAAGCACTTGTACTATTAGGAATGTCACATATCCAAGTCGCATCCATGTCAGATTCATCTGACAGTCCAGCATACTCGTGTTTTTCATTTAGACATACATGGAAACATATTTTTGGAAAAAAAAAAAAAGAAAACCTTAGAATTAAATAATAGGTTCAAAACAACATGATTTTATACTTATTAATTACTTGTTCCTTAGATTTTTTAAATTTTATAAAAAAAATTTAAGACTTAAAAACTTATAATTTACTTGTAAATAAAATTTCCTAAAATAGATACAAATAACAGGTGGATGTATTTTCATTATAGAGTTAAACAAATAGTTGTTTCTTATGTATATATAAAAATAAATAAAATTTATTCATTAACATGTCCCTACCATGTTATATTCTATCTTGATATTTTTTGAAATTAATGAATCAGTATCATATCCGTATTGTGTGTCCATATTTGTGGTTTTTAGGTCTAGGTCTAAAATGCAATTTACGGTAATAAAATATGCCAGTTAAGTGTATTTGACTTTAATTTATCTCATGACAAAGTCTCAAACTAGTTGACTCATCAAGTAGCTTTGGGTGACAATATTTTTTCGCTCTTGGAGTAATCAAGCTTCTTTGAAAAAGATAGAAATTTTTTCATCAAATAATTTGAGCATATTCAAAGTCACAAGTCTAAACTTTCGGAAACAGTATGAATTATTGAAAAAATTGGATTTAATTTCTTGTTTATTAAATATTTACATGATTGCAATGGTAGATCATGTGAAAGAGAAGAAGGAAGCCTTGGGTGAGGTACTCAATGGGGATCGTCTTGTCAGTGCACCTTATGTACTTGATTTCTTAGTTGATAAGGACTCTGAAGAAGTTTGCAGAAAGAAGCTGACAAAGGAAGAAGTTGCTCTGTTCAGAAGTGCAGTTATGAAAGATTATTACTTCCAAATGTACTATGATGACTTGCCAATTTGGGGTTTCATAGGGAAGGTTGACAGGGAAGGCAAACCTGATCCTAATGACTACAAATACTTCCTTTTCAAGCATATCCATTTTGATATACTGTTCAATAAGGATCGTGTGATTGAGGTCATTGCTCGAATGGATCCTCATTCTATTGTTGACCTGACAGAGGACAAGGAAGTTAATGTGGAGTTCACATATACTGTGAAATGGAAAGAAACGGACATTACTTTTGAGAATAGGATGGAGAAATTCTCACACACTTCTTCTTTACCACATCACCTGGAGATTCATTGGTTTTCAATTATAAATTCATGCGTTACAGTTCTTCTCTTAACTGGTTTTCTTGCAACAATTCTCATGCGAGTCCTTAAGAATGATTTTATAAAGTGAGATTCTGCATTTATGGTTAAATAATTATTATTGAAGTTTCAATAATACTAATTTTATCCTTTTATACTATTTATTCTTCTCATTGAATTCCTTGAAAGGTATACACATGATGAGGAATCAGCTGATGACCAAGAGGAGACAGGATGGAAGTACATTCATGGTGATGTGTTTCGATTCCCGAAATACAAGTCATTGTTTTCTGCATCCCTAGGTTCTGGCACCCAGCTGTTTACTCTGTAAGTATTTCTGCATAGTCATTGTGTCTGGCATGGAGACAATTAATTTATTGAAGTGTTTAATAATCTTATTTTTACTCGTTTAACGTTGGCTTTTTACGTTCATCTTCAGCACGGTGTTTATTTTTCTGCTTGCACTTGTGGGTGTATTTTATCCATACAACCGAGGAGCTCTATTTACTGCATTGGTGGTCATATATGCACTTACCTCAGGAATTGCGGGATATGTAGCAACCTCTTTCTATTTCCAGCTTGAAGGGTCCAACTGGGTAAGTGCTGATAGATCTTATCTTCCACATTTTAGATTAAATTTGATGCTTTGTAAAATGAAACTTGGTGGATTAATCAGGATTGGATATTCGATTTGACAGGTGAGGAATTTGTTATTGACGGGGTGCCTTTTCTGTGGGCCCCTGTTTCTCACATTTTGCTTCCTTAATACTGTTGCCATTGCCTACAGTTCTACAGCAGCACTGCCATTTGGTACAATTGTTGTCATACTACTCATATGGACTTTGGTAACATCACCTTTGCTTGTGTTGGGTGGAATTGCTGGCAAAAATAGCAAAACTGAGTTCCAAGCTCCTTGCCGCACCTCGAAGTATCCTAGAGAGGTCCCAGAGTTGCCTTGGTATAGGACTACTCTTCCTCAGATGGCAATGGCAGGGTTTTTGCCTTTCAGCGCTATCTACATTGAACTTTACTACATATTTGCCAGTGTGTGGGGTCACAGAATTTACACAATATACAGCGTCCTGTTTATTGTTTTCATTATCCTTTTGATTGTGACTGCTTTCATTACTGTGGCATTGACATACTTTCAGCTTGCTGCTGAAGATCATGAATGGTGGTGGAGGTATGCAAGTGTTCTCATTTTGTTTCAAATTTACTCTTCTTGAGTTCTTGCGTGATGCTGCTTTTCCTGCTACGTCATTATGCTTTTGTCTCACTATTTTTCCTTGCATCTTATTGACAACGCATTCTTAAACTAAGGCTTAGTTTGGGAAGAAAGTTAGCTAGCTTTTTTTGTGTTTAAGAAGGAAAAAAAGTTAACTTTTTAGTAGCTAGCTTTTTAACTTTTTGTTCATTTGATAGTTTTGCCTTTTATAGTTTAAAAGAAATTTAAAATGTAAGAGGGTAAGCTTAGTTATTTTAAAAAAAGACAAAAAAAAGTTGAGTAGCTGGGTTGCCAAACGAAGCCTAATAATGAAATAGTTGTTGATTGTTGAAGCTGGTCAACAATATTCACTCTCTTTGTTGAAACATATTTTTTTCTTTCAAACTAATATGATTTTCAGTATAAAAACCTAAATTCTGGGCTTTTCCTTGTCAGACAACCTTATATGATATCCATGCCATTAACCAATCCCTTTCTTTCATAGCATTGAATGTGTTGTTCTTTTGTTTAACCTAATAGTTTCGCTTACATTTCTAAAACGTAGCTTAGCATTTCATGAATGTTTAAGTTTTTAGGACATAAGTTTCTATAGGTGTGGGCATAACCTTCTGGTCCGTTATGCTCTTATGGCACTGGGGCATTGGCGAGAGTCGTTCTTGAGACGGAGACTATACATCTTTTTGGTAGAAAACAATTCTTGAATGATTGAATCCATAAGAATAACTAAGCCATCCTAGTTGACATATTCCTGATAATCAAAATTCCAATATTCTTTGTCGGTAGGCCTATCAATAGGGAAGATTTGGATTAAATTTAGATTAGATCCATTAGATCTAGATCCAATTATAATGGATTCAATCCTGATCCAAAAGTAATCAGATCTAATTTGTAAGATTCAGTTTAGATCCATATACTCATGGACCGACTGATTTTGGAAATTTTTTTTTTTTTAAATTATCATTTCATAAAAATAAAAATATATTTTATTCAATATATATATATTCTAACACGAAGCAAAAAAATTTTTGGTAAGATTGAGAATTTTAACATTTTGTTTATTTTTTAATCATGAAATTTAGTTTAGTATGTGCATATATATATGGAACTTTTTAAGTGGTTTTGTAAATATTTACTAGGTACTTTTGTAACAAAGTAAAACTTTTCATTGAAAAAATATCTCATTCTTCGAAGAGCGTACGCATTCATATGGTAAAAAAAAAAAAAACACCGCTATGTACTTAGTAAATGCTCCACATTGAATTTTTTTTAATACTAATATGTAAAATTATCTTTTTACAATGTTTTTTAATTAAGGAAAAAGAAATAAATAAAGATGTAATATATATATATTTATATAAACTGTATATACATGTGCATATATATTTTATTGTTTAAATATTTTTTTAATTTTTTATTTTTAAATATTTTATTTTGGAAAATAATGGGTCTGGCGGATCATCCAAATTCAGATCCATTAGTTTTTGAACTCAACGATTTAGATCCATTGGGTTACGTATTTAATTGAACAGATTTGGTTTACTATTATTGGATCTGGTCCAGGTCAAATCTGGACAAAAACCAACCCATTGATAGGCCTATTTGTCTGTACATGACTATTTATAGACCTACAAAAAAATCCTAACTAAAATTAGACTTCTAATTATGACAAGCTTCCTAACTATCTCTAATAACAAATAATAAATTTGAGTTAAGCCCAAACTTTAGACCTCTAGAAGCCAAAAAAAAAAAAGTCCTAAAATTAGTTAGAATTCTTTGCCATCCTTCGTCACTTCTTTTTGCTACGTGTCCTACATAATGTTCTTAATTGTTTAGCTGTGGGCAGTCAGTTGATGACCTGTTGTGCTTATCTATCATTTGTTGATGAATTTTGATTATTGTATTTGGGCATTGCATAAATAAGTAGTTTACTTTGTACTACTTTCAGAATTTGCACATAATATATTGAAGAAGAATATAATATAAATTATATTTTGATTATAGAAGGAATTCTACTTTTAAAATGAATAATAAAAGAAATCTTAAAAGTAAATCTAATCTTATTTTTAGATTGAGAGAAGTATATAAATCAAGCGAAATTAAAAAAAAAAAAAGATTCTATAATCCCCAATTAGATAATTCATGAATCCTTTAGTTTTTAGATCTACAAATTGGACAAATTATTTGTTGACAGGAAAATAAGAATGAAGGATCTGACTGATAGAACAAGTACAATTAGAAATCAAACAAAATGGATTACAAAAGAGAAAAAGTGACACTAGGAATAAATAGTCTTAATAAACCGAATTACAATGCCAAAAGATTTGAATCATCAAATAGTATTTGGAAAATATTAAAAAGAAGAAATGCTTGATTAATCCATAGATTACATTATTTTATAAAAATTTATATTGAAGAGATTTACAGAGATATCCTTGTATCTTTCATTATGAGGTCATATCATCAGGAAATATATACATATATTCTTTTTGCCTGCCCTCTTATTCATTTTGCCCGTGGTTTGAGGTCGTTTTGCTTTCATGCACTAAAGCTTAGGAGCATTGCCTTGTGATGAGTTAGGAAAACCGTAAATAAAGTTTGGGTTAAGGCAATTCTATGTGCCCCATGTAGTGGGACTAATTTGTGTGCTTGACTTCTGACAGGTCTTTCCTTTGTGGTGGATCAACTGGCTTGTTTATCTACGGCTACTGTTTATATTACTACTATGCAAGATCAGATATGTCTGGCTTCATGCAAACTTCATTTTTCTTTGGGTACATGGCTTGCATTTGCTATGGCTTCTTTCTCATGCTTGGGGCTGTTGGTTTTCGTGCTGCTTTGCTTTTTGTTCGCCACATATACCGGTCTATCAAGTGTGAGTAGCAGCATGTTTGGTCGTTAAGGTGCACTCCGCCTCTTTTTGTCTTCTAATTTTTGTTGTAGAGAAAGCAGATTTGGGTCTGCTTTCTGTTAGAAGGTAGTCCTTAGATTTTCCGTGGCTTTGAGAAATCTTCCATGGATGGCGGTTTTTATTTTTTATAGGATTCATACAGTTCTTATTAATGCGTCTCACTTAGATATGTTGCAAGAAGCAATTGTCTTGTTTACATGTTGGCTTCAGTTCTTGGAAAATTGACTTTATTGCTTATGTAATATATATATTTTAAGTTACCCACAGTGAATCCCATCTTTGACTTGCTTATGTATGTCTAACTAGACATTATTCTAACGGGAGTCCAAAAATGAAACCTTGTAACTAGAGCTAGAGCTTTGCATCCAACTCAAGGACCAGCTCATGGGGTCCGAAAAAGGTTGCAAGCTTAACTCCTTTGCACTCGGGAAGGCGACTGACCTGTGCCGACTCTTCCTCAGTCAAACACCAATCTAAGATATCAAGGTTCTCCTTCATTCTTTCCTTGTTGAAGCTCTTTGCTACCAAACTAACCCCTTGCTCATACACCCACCTCAGAGACACCTGCCAATCAAAATACATCATCACCCAACATTTTTCAAAGTGCATGGGGTTTAAGGGTTAAAAATAAATAAATAAATAATCCCTGAGCATTATTTATTTAGTTATTATTGTAAAAAAAGAAAAACCTGAGCAGTGGTTTTCCCCTTGGCCTTGGCGATCTCGGAGAGCACTTGACAATCCACAACTCTGTTGTCTCCCCACGTGGTCCCATTTGCACCCAAAGGAGAGTAAGCAGTGATATGGATGCCCTTTTCTTTGCAGAACTCCCTCAGTTCCTTCTGCTTCCAAAACGGGTTCATCTCCACCTTTTTCACACATCAAACGTAAACACAACAATCCATCACCTTTTGTTTTTCTTGTTCTTCTTCTTGATTATCAAACTGTTATAGGCACACAGTCAGTACACATTTATGAGATTGCACAGTTTCCAATATTACTCACTTGATTGACCGCAGGAGGAATCTTGGTAATGGAAAGGACCTCCAAAAGGTAATCGGAAGAGAAATTGCTGACTCCAATGGCTTTGGTTAGGCCTAGTTCCTGACACTCTTCCATGCCTTCCCACACAGACTTGATATCTAAGGGCAATATGTAGTCTCTTGGAACCGGGGGCTGACTTACGTCTTGCTTTAACCGCACTGGCCAATGTATGATATACAAATCAACATACTCCAACTGGAGGTTCCTGCATCACAGCGCATGCACATGTACATAATTAATTGAGACATTATAATTCATCACAAGAAACATAGAGAAAATAAGGTCATAACTATGGCCGTTAATTCTAGTTATATTTTTTTGGTAAAATAATGTGATTGTATGGTATTAAATGCAAAGTTGTTAAAATCGAGATTTTACTTAAAATCGATAAAAAGTTCAAAAATCGAATCGTAAAATCGTAAGATTTTATTAAATGCCTATAAAACGAAAATATAATTTATTATGCTACAATTTTTCATTTAAAGCTTCCATTATTTTTTTGATAAGTTAATAATTTTATTAATAAGATGAGAGAAAAGACATATATTAAGAAAAATGACATACACAAAAATTTACTCATATTAACAAAATGAATCCTCAACAAAGTTTATAAAAGATTCTATATTTGGTTTTATACTCTTTTTACCTAATTATAAAATTGAGACCGTTAAAATGTTTGGTGTAATCTATATAATTGATATTAAAATTATAACTTTATTTTATTCTAATTTTTTATTTGAGTTAAAATATTTTTGTAATATTTTATTATATGTTTTTTTATTTTTATCCTACCTATTGCACTTAATTTATGCTAATTAATTTGGTGTAATAATGCACATGGTCTTTCAATTAACGTAGTATAGTAAATAATAGTGTTATAGAGTAAAAGAAAAACAACAAGTAATATGGTTGTGGTATATTACTTGAAAAAAATCATAAAAATCTATTTTATTTTATAAAATTACATAAAAATTATTTAATTTTTAAAATCGATAAAATTACCCATAAAATCGAGATTTTATTATTTTACATCTCAAAATCAAAATTTTACTTATTTTGCCCTTATTAAGATTTTACATAAAATTGAATAAGTTTTTCTACTCCTATATCGTAAAATTATAAAATTTTAAGATTTAAATCGATATTTTAATAATATTGATTAAATATGAAGAAGTGGGGGAAGAAGAAAGGAAAGTAGATATTGAATTTACTTGAGGCTTGTTCTGAGTCCGGTGACGATTTTGTGACGCTCTGCGAAGCTGCACCATAGCTTGGTGGTGATGTGGAGGTCATCGCGAGATTTGATTAGGGAGAGAGAGAGTGCCTGGGCTATGGCTTGGCCAAGAGGCTGCTCGGAGCCGTAGATGAAGGCTGTGTCGAAGTGGCGGTAGCCAGCTCTGATGGCTTCAACAATAGCTGATGTGGTGGTTTCCGGTGCAGCCGGAGGATAACAACACGTTCCCATCCCAATCACCGGCATGCTCCTCCCACCCAAACTTACCTTAGGAACAACAACCTTCACCATCTCTCTCTCTGTCTCTCCCCCGATGTCTATGACCCCAAAGTTACTAATCCATGCGTCTGCATACACACATATACACACGCAACTATATTATACAAGTAGAAAGTCCCACCCAAAAGTAAATAAACAGAGGGACTCTAAAGTTCTGAAAAATTTTAAAATTTTTTATTATTTTTTATATATTCATATTTATTACAACTCTAGAAAAAATTATATAACTCGAGTTCGATTAATCGAATAGTTGTAATTTTTTTTTTTTAATGTGATCACTGTTATCCAAGTTACCAAACAAGACCCATTGTCAATATTTTTTGAATAAATTTGAAAATCGTTCTGACGGATTTCAAAATCGTTCTGACGGATTTCTTTGCAAAAGTTAATATTTTTTACTATTTATCTCTGAAAAACATGATTTGCCACTAAACACCCAAATATCATTCAAATCACGTTTTTTATTATTTTTCATTGTTTTTTTGTTACTCCAAACACCTCCAAAATAACGTGCAAAGTTGTACAGAAAAAAAAAAAAAAAGTAAAAATCGTGGATTTTATATATTTTTTTTATAGATTAATTGTAAGTTTGCCACCTTTTCAATTTAATATCATTTTCCTCTCAAAAACTGATTTTTACAGGTTTGTTAAATTAATTTTATATACTTGCGTTTCGACTTTCACAAAATAAAATAAAATCATATAAATTTCTATAAATTTCTACAAATTTGTATAAACACAAATTATGAGACTATAAAATTTAATTTTTTTATTTAAAAAAATAAAATAATAATTTTTTAAATTTTAAATAATTTTATATTACTCTAAATATATTCAAAATCTCATATATTTTTTATTTTTTGTTTTACGGTCCACGCGCGTTGTCTGGGTCAACTCTAGATGTTTTAAATTGACTGGCGGGGAGAAAAACCCGTCTCTGGGAAAATATAGAACTGAATGACTTTAATACGGTATACAAGTCTAAAATATGATCAGTGGCTTCCTTTGAAAGGACAAGGCGATCGACAAGTCAAATTTAAGGCTAAAATTCAATTTTCATGTGATTTTGATCTGAGAAAAACTTATTTCAGTATATTAACATTTTTAGTCCATGACTTGAAATGTATGCAATTCTGGGAATTTTGGATTTTGAACGCTGTTGGTAACATAGCACTCTCAGCATTATTTTATTATACAATTAAATTTTAATGAATTTTTATAATATTTAAGTTCGATTCAGTTATTAGAAAAGCTTAAGATGGTATTTAATTTGTTTTTTTTTTTTAATTTTTTAATTTTCTATTTTTTATTTTGAGCTCATTTTTGTATTTTTTATTTTTAAAAATAAGAAAAATAACTCAAAAAGTATTTGATCACTTATATTTTTAAAATTTATTTTAAAAAACAGAAAATGAGTTTACACATAAAATGAAAAATGACAAGAACTCTTTTTAAGCGTTTTTAATTTAAAATAAAAAAAAAACTAAAAATAAAGAAAATAGAATATTTTTTTTATTTTGAAATTTTAAGAACATAAAACATATAAAGTTGAAAATAAAAAAAAATAAATACCACTTTAATTTTTCTACTTAAATTTGTGTTGTGGTCGAACTCTTAACGAGCTGAACTTGTTCATGAAAAATCAATTCATTTGCATCCGGAAATACATATACTAGATGTAGGCAAATATTATCGTTTTTTTGTTATTATTTTTTTGTTATCGTTTTTTATTTTATATTTTCTGTTATCGTTTTTTCTTTCTTGAAATGAAAACTGAAATTGCGTTTAGAAAGGTAATTTTGTTTACAATTATTATTTTTTATTTTTAAAAAATATATTATTATACTATATATTATTATATTATATTATTTATTAAATTAATATAATATATTACTTATTAATATAATATATTATATTACTTATTAAATTAATATAATATAATACAATAATTTAATTATTATATAATATATATATTAAATTATTATATAATATAATAATATATATTAAATTATTAAACTAATATTATATAATATAATACAATAAAATAATTTAAATTATTATATTACATTATATTATATTATATATTACTATACTATATTATTGTATTATATAATCATTTAATTGTTATATTAGATTAAAATGGACAATATTTAAAAAAGGCCCAAAATATTTGCAACAGAAAAAAAAAATAGAGTGAAAATACCTTTTGGAATGTTTTCGTTTTTTTGTTTATGTTTTCAGTTTTTTGGAAATAAAAAAACGTAAATAGATTTAACAAATATGTTTTTATTGCAAGTTTTTAAAATTTTGAAAATGGAAATAGAGAAACATAAAACGGAAACGTTACTAAACGGGACTATGTGTTGCTTCTTCCTTTCCATATTCATCTTCACTTTTTATAATTTTGATTAACTTTTATCCTTCATTCTTTATTATTTCTCTCTCCTATTCTCCTACTATTTTTCTATCTCTCGCAGGAGTGTTTGATGTGATAAAAGTGAGATAAAATAAAAAAAGTTATAGATTTGTAATTCATGCAGTAAGATAATTTTTTAATAAAATTTATCGCGTTAAACACTTTATGGGGGTGTTTGGTGTAATAAAAAGTAAGATAAAATGAGATAAATTGTAGGCTCGTAATGTGTGCAGTGAAATAAGTTTTAAAAATTTTTAAAATTTTTTAATATTTTTTCTCATACCAAACATCGCCTATATATGAGATAGTGGGAAGCAATACGAGTGAAAGAATTGATTAGGTGGGATGTTAATGAGAAATGTGAGAGAGTGGGAAGTAATATGAGTGAAAGAATTGATTGGGTGGGATGTTAATGAGAAAAGTGGTCCGTGGTTTGTGAAAGTTGAAGGCCAATTTTGCAACTGAAAATTATGAGAGAACTTTTGCTGGAAAGGTGTTCTCCTTTTCTATACATATTAGTGGAAGGCGCATTTACCACTTTATCTATTCTCTTTTACTCTCGTAAGTTTTTTTTTTTTTTAATCTTATAACATAGGAAATTAGAATTAGTGATATCAAGCAAATCTAAGATCTTATTAAATGAGCTAATCCTTAGTATTTTTTTTACCTTCTTTTATCATTTTTTTTAATACTCCTCTCTATTTATAACTATTTATAATTTTATTTTATAAATACATAAGCAGTTAAAATACATTTTCGTGAATCTAAATTGTGACGAAACTTCAAACTTAGCTACAAATATGAATTACGAGATGATAAAATTTAAATTTTTTATTTATTACATAAAGTACGAGACACTAACTTTTAAAAATTTATACAATTTTGTACAACTCTAAATCCTAATTTTCCCTTTATATATTAGTATAAATATTAGATAGGTGGATGCACACACTTATGTGTGTGTGAGAGAAAAATACTTGCCAATTTTTTTTTCTTTGTTTTGTTTTCACTCATTTTTTTTTTTAAATTGACAAAAAAATTAAGTAAATATTAAAAAAATTGAAACATTTATCCCGAATGAAAAATAGTAGCAGTTAATAAATAGTAAGTAATTAAAGAGTTTTTTAAAAAGATAAATAAAAGTAGTGCAAAGTTAAAGACATATAAAACAAATAAAAAATACAAAGGTAAAATTACTTGACAGCATAAAGAATTTTAAAAATTATTTTTATATCTCTTTTATGTTGTAGGTAGTTATTCGTGGTTAAAAGGCACTTATGGAAGAAATTAAAAAATTTCAGTGAGTTGTTAGTTTAATTAATATTTAAAGAAGAAAGTTTGACATTTATCAAAAATTTTATTTTACAAAATTATCAAAAGAGAAATATTAATGTTAGGATAATTTTTATTTTAGTCAGAGTAATGTATATTTGTTATTGCATAGAGTATAAGTAGTTGATGCAATAAATATTTTAACTGGAATAAAAGGGTCGTTTGGCAAGATAATTTTTAGCAAAAAATTACAAAAAATTGTTACTGCTACAGTAATTATGGGTTTGGTAAACTACCAATTTTTATCACTTTTACAGTAATTTAATATGACAAGGGGTCTCACTTTTTTACATTTTTTGGCGCTATTACACTAAAAAAAACCTTATCAAACACACGCTACAGTAATTTGATATGACAAGGGGTCCACTTTTTTACATTGTTTTGCTCTATTATAGTAAAAAAAAATCTTATCAAACACACAAAAGTTATTACTTTTCTTCTCTGCTACAGTAACAATTTCATCTAACATATAAAAGTTGCTCAAAATTATCAAAAATTACATTTTTTTTTTTACTAAATACATAAAAAATTATCACTAACAATTTTTAATAAAAAAATACCAAAATTTACTAAAAATTTTGCCATCCAAATGCCCTCAAAAACTATTAAGACATCGTATTTCTCTTACCAAAATAAGAACAAATACATCCCTTCGAACTACAAAATTCAATATTTATTAAAAAAAAAAAATTGCCATTTGCCAAGCTCACCCCACATATGATAAACCAAATTCCAAAATAAAACATGTTGGGCCTAGTTGACTATTTGGACCAAATCCAATGGTCCAAATAATGTAGTAGTCGGGTCGGGCTCGGATTGTGGTTCCTGCTCAACTTGCTCCGAACACTCTCCAAAACCCCCCAATCATCTGCCCCTCTCTGTGCTCTGGTAAGCAAAACCCCCGATTCTCTCTCTCTCTCTCGCTGCGCGCTGGTAATGGCTGGCAGTGGCAGCCAAAAACCTCTTTAACCTTTGAAAGCCATGTCGTTGGCAAGTTCCAGTCTCTGCTCTCCACACCCATCTTTCAAACCTCGCCATCTCGCCTCCAACCTCTCCTCACAGACTCGTCGCTGCTTTCGAACTCGTGAACATGTCATTCCCTTTCGCTCCTCTTCAATCCCAAGACAACGTTTCACCCCTGACTATGCCCACAGTTCCTTTCGCTTTTCGGTAAGCAACATAGGATTTGGGTTTTCGATCGGTTCGAAGCGAGGGTTTCTCGCGAGTGCGGAGAATGGGGAAGGTGAGGGCAAGAGCGTCGTTGATAAGGCTGAAGAAGAAGCCCGAGGGCAGAGCACCATGCCTGAGCGGTTCAGGCACTTGTCCAAAGAAGCCCCAGATCGCCCTGTTAGGTGGCCTTGGTTCATAGGTACCTCAATTTCCAATCTTATATTGATACAACGTAAATGCTAATTAATTGTATGATGACATGTTTATCTAAATGAAATGGTCTGCTGTTGTGCTTGATTTTGTCCAAAATCAGTGTATTTCGTTAGCTTGGCTTGCATTACAAAGCATGCAAGAAGGTGGAAATTGAGTTAATGAAGGTACTAAATTTGGGGAAAATATTGTTTAGTAGTTAGTGTTTTGAATAGTAAATGTTATGGATAATGTCTGCATGGTTTAGATGGGTTTTGTGTGTTTAGAAGAAATTTATAAAAATATAAATCTTCGAAACTTCAGGAGTCCTTGTATTGCTTTCTACAGAGAATTTGTAATGAAACGAGTTGCGCTAAGGCTATGTTTCGTGAATGAGGCAACTTTGTCAATTTATGCCTTACAAAAAAAAAAATAAATAAATAAATTGCATTCAAATACCACATCAGACTCTAAAACTTACAATTTTCCGAATATAGAAATTCCTTAGTTTAAATTCCTTGATTAAAGTTCTACCAAACATGGGAATTCGTTGTTGAGCAGGAATTCCCATTTCGGTTATTAAATCTATTATCCAACCAAACATACCGAATGAAAGCTTTACCTAGAAAGGGTTTTACCATCTAAAATTGATAGAGCATTTTATATTCTTGTATAAATGGATGCCAAAAAGAAAAATGAGAAGAGAACCCAGCACCACCCGCACTAGCCCAACGAGGTAAAAACAGTTTTGTTTGTTAATTTAAACTCAACTCAACAGCCTCTGTTTTTTTTTCTTAATTTCTTGGAGTTGGCTACTTGGATCCATTTCCTCCAACTAGCTCTGTGGTAAGAAATCCATTTATTAACACATGACACAAATGTGACATGATACGAACATGTCAGCATGTCAATTAGAAAAATTGGGCTTAATTCCTAAATTCTAAAAAAAGTTTAAAGAACCATTTTAGGGTTAGTTGAAATTTTTCCAGGACCATTTTCAATTTGAGCTCAATCTTTGTTCGGTTACACCAAGCTGACTGCATGAAAGTTATATATTTATCTTATTTTTTATTCTTTAAATTCCATATAGCCAGACTTCACTATTTCCCTCCTAAACAATGTGGTAGTAACCTGTGCATGTGTGTGTATGTGTGTGTTTGTGAGAGAGAGAGACTATGGTAGCACAACATTCAGAAAGTAGACACATTGAAGATCTGAAATCTTAAATTTGTGAAAACTCCAGAGAATTTTGAGTGAAAGTAATGAAAATGAAAGTTCCCATCTTTTCTGTTAAACAAGATTTTGATTTGATGCTTAGGAGGTCGTATGAGTTCACATGTTCGGTTCATTACTATTAAAGATCTTGAAATTTTCACTTTAGAAATTTCATCCACTCACAGTCCACTCAAGCATTTCCTAATCCAAGTTAAAACTTCTACAAAGTAGTCATGCTTATGACATTTTTCCTTAACTGAAAAAAGACAAATAAAAGAAAAGAAATTTATTGCTGTTCGGTTTCTTGATGTACATTAGCAATACCACTTATTTCTTCACTTGAGTTCATTTTTTTTTAATGAAGTTGTGCCCAGGGTGGAAAGAGAAGTTATCAAGGCATTTAACTTACTTTTCTACCTTTACTTGTTAAAATTTTGCAGCTCTTGCTTTCCTTTTGTATGCTTGGAGAACGGTCTTATGGGAATTGTCTAATTGGAAAAAGGCTGTAGTGAATATAGTCCAATTCATGGGATACCTCTTAAAACTTGCAATGGCCCTTATTTTCCATTTCATCGGTGATCCAATCACTTCTTTGATTAGGGGACTAGAAACGACGCTATACAATATTCGAGCCTGCTACTCAGCAGTGCTAGCACATACTCCTGTTCCGGAGCTAACGGTGATCATCATGCTGGTAGCTGCTGTATTTGCCATTGCTGAAGCTGTTGTACCAAACTCTGTAGACAGCCAACCTTGTCTTCTTACATTAGCTGGGATAATCAGCTTTGCAGTTGTGAGAGGCTCCATCTCCGAGCTGTTCTTCTGGGTGCTTCTATTAGGTTTGTTTGGTTTTGCTCGATTTGTTAAGAAAAGGGATTACGTTTCTTCCTTGTTGCCCGTTGCAGCTGCATTAGCTGCTGTTGGAGAGCCTTGGGTTCGAGTTGTGGCGACGATCTCTTATCTGGGCTTGGCTATTACTCATCATTCGAAGAATCTGCCAGAATATAAAGACGAAGATGAAGCGTCGTCTGGTACTGCTGGTACGAAAGTTCCAATTCCATTGCTTTGTGCAGCCTTGGCCATTGGTGTTCGTGTTGCTGCTAAGTGGGCTGGGTACCGGCACTTGACATGGATGATAGTTTGATTAATGTGGGTAGCAACTGCATGTCCTTTAGTCAGAGGGCAAAGTTTTGAGCTTTTGTTCACTTGTGATGACATAAGGCGAGGGGGGCTTGGTTTTCCAGTTCATTAGTTGAGAATAGGCATCTCTGTACACCTCGGATATTATTATTGAATAGTGTTTGTTCTCTTTTTTGTAAGATTGTAGCAATGAACAGTTTGCTTTTACGGAAAATTTTTTGGCTTATTTTGATAATGATTCAAAATTAAAATGCTGCAACTTCGTATTTGGTTTTCACATTTTCGAAAATATTTTCGAAGCAAGGAAAAAGAGCATGGAAAAGGCAGAAAAGTAAAATAAGATGAAATACATTAAATTTATTTATTTATTTTTTGGCTGGATTAAATAAGAAGAAAATAAATAGATATTTATGAAAATTAATTTTTTTTTAATCAGTTATAAAAAATAGGTATATATAATTAATTTCATTTCCTAACTATTTTTAATTTTCATCCTCAAATTTTTAATTTGAACAGTTTATATTTTATCTAGCAGAAATTGGTACGGTACAACAGTGCAAGAGTTTGCTTGCAAGCTCGTTGGAAAAAGCTGAAAATGCATACAGGTGATCTGAAGCTCACTGGAAAAATACGAAAATGTATACAGGTGTCCTGAAGCTCGCTGGTTAGGTGACTGGAAGTCGCAGCTACTGGCTAGTTCACCGAATGTTGCTAAGAATTACAGAGATGGTTGCTGGGAGAAATATGGATTGAGCAAGGCTGCAAAGCGCCTCAATCAATTCATCTTCAGCCCTGCCACGAGAGAAGGAAGTTCATTTGCGAATTTCCTTTCTAAGAAGATGACAAAAGGTTTGGACCTAATTGCTTGGACTTGATCGGAGCTGTGGCTGACAAGTTCCTACTCACTGATGGGATCTGAGATGCTAGGTGGAGCTGAAACACAAGCTTGAAAAGCATGTGGGAATTGGTGTTAGTTCGGGTTGCTAATAAAGACAGCATTGATGTTGGATAATGGTCTATTGCTAGCATGGTCTATCCAATGGAGGTAAGTTGGATATGGGAGGTATGTTGGTCCATTGTCCAGTGTAGGCTTATTATAGCAGATAATGGAAATAAAAATAAAATTTATATGCAAATAAAAATAAGTTGGACATGGGAGGTAAGTTGGTCCATTGTCCAGTGCCGATTACAAATGTTACTTCTTTATATGAGTATTTATTAGAGAAAAATATTATGAAATTAGAGAAAAGACAAATTCTTTATATGAGCGTTCACTAGAGAAAAGTAATACGTAATTAGAGAGAAGACAAATTACAATCATAATTGCATAATTTGAGCCATTTATACGAGTAAGTCTCAGGATAGGCCTTACTAAATTAATGAAAAATTCAAATTGCACAATCACGAGGAGTTATTTTTCTATTAGACTTCAAGAAATTATAAAATAATTGAGAAGTAAATTAATTTAAAAGAGTTTAATCTACATTAACTGGGTAAAATAAAAAGATAATGGAAGTGGGTGTGATTGTATTTTTTAAAAATAAAATACCATACTCATTTCACCATTTATTTTCCTTATAAAAAAAAATGAGAATGACTTTCTCTCCCAAGGAAGAGAATGAACCTAAATGAAACATATATAAAATTACTCTCATTTTTACTGCATATTAAAATGTTTGTTTATTTGTTATATATATATATATAGATATAGTACACTTATATTCTTGTTCTATTCTATCATACCAAACATACACTAATTCATTTTTCAACTTCATTTTCATATGCACCAAACATAGTTAATTTTACCCTCAAACTCATCCTTCATGCACCAAATCATGAGGTCCCAAAATAGAAGCAAACTTCAAGTAATTGTAAGATGAATTCAAAAGTAAAACTAACATAGTAAAGAAAGTTTAAATCTCAGCGTCCAGCTCCAACACCAAATCGTGGGGTCCCAAAATAGAAGCAATGGTGACACCTTTGCGCTGAGGAAGCAGACCTATCTTGGTTGATTCTTCCTCCGTCAATGACCAATCAAATATCTCGATGTTCTCCCTCATCCTCTGCTTGTTGTAGCTCTTTGTTATCAAACTCACCCCTTGCTCAACCACCCATCTCAGAGACACCTGCGTTCCATCCAATTTTCACCAACATGAACCTCTTTCACACACACACACATATATATACAGATGTGATTAATAGAGAGTAATCAAAACACATATACAGATGTGATTAATATATATATATATATAGAAAGTAATATATAAAGGGGAAGACCTTTGATGCATGTAAAGCCCCGGCACATATTTCTTTAACAAAATTACCTTTAACTTCTTCATAACTTTTCTTTTCAATATTTCTTTAATTTCTCCTAACTTGCCCTCCTAAAATTTCTTAATTTGAAACTACTTCATAAGAACAAAAATAATAAGAAGACGATAATTTGTAGACATATAGAAAGAATTAAAAAAAAAAAAAAAATAGAACACGAAGGAAAAAATTATGAAGAACGTGCCTATTACACAAGTAGTGTGTGCTTTCACACTAATATATAAATAAAGAACCACTTACTTGCCAATATATACATATATAAAGAACAACAATTAGGAACCTATGTATTTTCTTAGCCCAATCTCTCTTAAATATGTATATAATATATCAACTAGTTTGTCATATACAAACTCATTCAAAATTGGCAATTTCTCTACCCAAAAATACTATATATTATAATATTAATGAGAAATAGAATGAGGAAGAAAAATTTCAATCTTGTTGGCTTGCAAATCACGGGATGGGCTTCCAAGCTATACACAGGCCAACTCTTTTTGATAAGGCCAAGCACACTCGTATTCTTGGTTACACTGACCCATGCCCCCAAACTCGATTGTTGGACAATGTTTGGGTTTATGCCTATTGACATTTAATTTCAAACATAAAAAAAGAGAGTTAAAACTTACTCTTGTAATGTTTCATTTCAATAATATGACGACTTTTGGGAAATTTATACTCTAACACACCCCATTTCGGTTTTCATTCCACAGACCAAATAATCTACGTTTCAAGTAAATATTAGTCAAAACTAGCAAGACTAGGTTCGCTAGGACCACTCAAAAAGAAAACTAAACCAAGGAAATCTCACTGCTGACGATATGCATATATTTTCCCGACTGCACCCTATTCAATCACTTATTTCAAAATTGACGATCATACAATAAAAGAACTAGTATAAGTAACATAGCATGCAGGAAAACATATGAAACAACGAAATTAAGTAGAGGGTTTCAATCAAGAACCTGAGCAGTGGTTTTCCCTCTAGCCTTGGCAATCTCTTCCAGCACATTACACTCCACAATTCTATTATCTCCCCATTTAGTCCCATTTGCACCCAAAGGTGAGTAAGCAGTAATCTGAATACCCTTTGCCTTGCAGAACTCCCTGAGCTGCTTTTGTTGCCAAAGGGGGTTCATCTCAACCTACATTTTCATGGCAAAACCAAAAACAACCAACCATCAAACGATTGCTCATCTCATGTATGTACACACACACACATATATAATAGATAATTACACTGAGCATTCTTATATTTTACCACCAAAATCAGAAACTTTATTTTAAATTGTCTCACTTTGCTCTATTAATCATGTTCCACTTTGCCCATTCTATCAGTTATTGTCAAAAAAACAAAGACAAATTTTGACCAGGGTTTTTGGAGTTAAAAGTAATTTTAATAATTACTTGATTGACAGCAGGAGGAATTTTGGCAATAGAGAGGAGATCTTGAAGCTTCTTGCAAGAGAAATTGCTGACACCAATGCCTTTGGTGAGGCCAAGCATTTGACACTCCTCCATGCCTTCCCACACCGACTTGATATCTAAGGGCATTATGTGCTCCTTTGGGACCGGGGTTCCAGTTATTTGTTGAGTCAATCTCAACGGCCAGTGTATCAGATACATGTCCACATAGTCCAACTGAAGGTTCCTGATCAATGCAAAATTCATTTCACACACACACATACACAAGAAGTTCTGCATAAAACTCAATCTGAAGAATAAGCAACACTACTGTAACTAAAGAATAATTTAGTAGTTTTTTTTAATATTTAACTAATTATATTGTGATTAAAAAAATATTGATTAAAAATAAAATACATGAGAGGGAAAAAAAAAAAAAAAAACCTCCCCAAAAAACCCATTTTGAGGCAAAAAAACAGAAGGGTTTACCAACGGATCCCTGAACTTGAGTGATTGCATATATGTTTGTGAGAATTGCGATGATTAACAAAATTTAAGAAAGGTAAATTAAGATAATTAAATTGAGAAATAATGAAGAGTTGAGATGCAATAATTAAGCAGAGAGAAGACAAGGTAACTTACTGGCCGGAGGCTGAGTTTGATCGCAGGATAAATAACGAGGAGTTGAGAAGCGAAGCGAAGCGAAGAGAAGAGAAGAGAAGGTTACTTACTGGAGGCTGAGTTTGATTGCAGGAACAATTTGATCACGCTCAGCAAAGGTGCTCCAGAGTTTGGTGGTGATGAAGAGCTCATCGCGGGACTTGATGAGACCCATACGCAGAGATTCGATGATCGCTTCCCCGAGGGGCTGCTCCGATGAGCGGTAGGCGAAGGCCGTGTCGAAGTGTCGGTACCCTGCTTTTATGGCTTCAATTATTGCTGACTTTACAGTTTCTACGTCGGGCGGAGGGTCTGAACAAGTTCCCATCCCGATCACCGGCATGGTCCGGCCGGAACTCCCCAAACTTACCTCGGGAATCACTCCCATTTTTTTAATTTACTCTCTCTCTGTTCGTGCGTGTGGTTGCTTCTGATTACTGAGCGATATATAGAGGGTCGAAATACAGGCAATGGAGAGAGGCTTTGTTTGGTAAAAAAACTAAATTCGTATTGTGGGTGATATATATTTCAGGTAGGTTTCTATTTCTATTTCTGATTTGATTTTTTTTAGATATTTAGAATTATTTATATATTAAAATTAAGCTCAAGTCAAAATTTTTAAAAATTAAACTTCTGAGAAAAAATAAGATTGTTTACAGTTATTTAAAGTTCTCACATATCTCATATAATTTTTTATTTTATTGTTTGAGTTTCTCATAATTAAAAATAAATTTATTGTGTTCATGAACTTTGTCAAATTGCCGAATCATATAAATTTTATATTCTTATATTATGTGTGAATTTCTCATATTCATTTATGAATTTATTGTTATTTATTAGGGTATTGCTAAGAAACGATTCATTTGTAATAACATTTTTTTTTAAAAGGTAAAAAAACTAAATACCTAATTATTTGATTTTTTGTGCAAATTGAGAAATGTATATTTTTTTTAAATTACAAATATATTCCCTTAGCTATTTTTGATTTTTATGGATGAACGAAATAAAATTAATTTATAAAATCTCAATTTTGTAGAAAAAATTAGATTTTTTTTTACCCAAACAATGTTAAAGTATTTTGGTTACGTTTGATTGAAAAGAAACAAGAAATGTATGATATTGAATATGGTGTGAAATTAATTTTTTATATTTTTTGTAATATTTGATTAATAGAATGATATATTTAATATGACAAAACATTTAATAATAAATAATTTTAAATGATTGAATTTTAGTGAGAAACAATCTAAATATATAATAATATACTTTATTACCTTATATATATATAAAAATTTTAAATTATTAAATTTTAGTGAGAAACAATTTAAGAATATAAAAATATACAAAATTACCTCACATATTGTATATCTTGCACTCTAAATGTATGATATTAAAACTCGACAAATAATCCAACATAACTATGATAAATCAAATATCAATACGGCGCCAAAATATAAATTTAATGACAATCATAATTGTCATTATAAATTTCTTTTAATGATATTTTTTAACTAATAACATTTTTAAAAAATACAAAGAATACATGTGCCATACTGTGTGGCACTCTTAGTAGCACTTAAAAGTACCATTCTAGCAAAATGATTTGATTTTTTTTATAACACTTTAAATGTCAAAATATACATTATTTTCGACACTTTTAAATGTTATTAAATATATTCACTAATGGTACTTTGAAACACTATTATATAAATTTTACTACTTTAAAAGTGTTTTCATATGATACTTAAATAACACTTTGAAATATTATTAGAATCTAATTATTACAAAAGAAATAACTTAATTATTATATTTAAGCATTTTTATTTTTAATTTAATTTAATTTTTTATGTAACACCTAATGTATTTAGAATAAGTAAGATTTATAATATATTAAATTTATAATTAAACAAGTGAGTCCCTTTAAGAAACTCACAAGTTTATTTACATTATTTAAAATTATATGCTACAATTCAGTAGTTTTGTATGTAAAAAAATAAGTGAAGTTGTATTTTTTTTTTATGTGGAATACAAAAAGAAAAATTTTGTAAATGAAAAAAAATAATAAAAGAATAAAATAGAATGAAAAAGAAAAAAAGTGTCATGATTGCTAAAAATAGTGACATTTCTCAAATGAAGTACCATTAAATAATTAAATTTTATTTGAAATTTAACAACATTTTTTTAAAAGTGTTGTGATTGTTATATAACTAACAACTAAGAATGACATTTTTTTTACTAACGTGTCATTAAATTATAATAATCTATTTGTTATTTAATAGCATTTCTTAACAATGTTATTGCTAATAGGTAATTGATGACACTTTCTTATGAAGTGTCATAAAATTATTATAATTTACTTGTAAAATAATAAAAAAAATTTTAAAATGCCACAACTATTAAATAAATGTGGTGTTTTTTTAATAAAGTGTCATTAAATCATTATAATTTAATTATTATTTAATGGCATTACTTAAAAAATGCCACAATTAATAAGTGAATTGTAACATTCTTGTATAAAATGTCATCAAATAACTCTAATTTGTTTATATTTCAATAAAATTTTTAAAAAATGTTATAAATATAGAATATTACGTCGTTTATTCACAAAATGCCATTAAATTAGTATCACTAGATCTCATTTTTATTATAATGAATTTATGTATTAACAATTTCATTCTTGGAGTAGATTCTATAATCAAGCATTCCCTTCGAATTTTTTTTTCCAACTTAAAAGATGAAGAGATTTAAATATAAATTTAGATGAATTGGATAATTCAATTATAATATTGTACATAATAACACCATTAGATATTAATTTAAAGGTCATAAAAATATATATAAAAAAAGCATTGTATTAATATGTTAATAAATAATGAATATGACTTAATTTCTTTTTAACATAAATTAATTATTTTAATCAATTTTTTCAAATAATTAAATATAAATACAATAAAATTTGCAATGTTTAAATATAAATACAATTATATATCGTATATCATAGATCATTCAGCACAGGACACAAACGCGT
>JAVXUM010000029.1:963783-974625 GCA_035590655.1 Pouteria glomerata
TAAGTGAATTTTTTTATGAAACCCAAGAAAGTGGGTTATTTTTAGAAATCATGAGTTCTTTTACATTTATTAAAATCATATGCCACAATTTTAGCACTTTAATAAGCAAAAAAATAAAAATAAAGTTATAATGCTTTGGCGATGTGGACAAAGAAACAAAAGTTTTATGAAAAATCTCAACTATTTGTTGAAAACTAAAACTTAATCTCAAATTTTAAATTTTATTTTCTGAAAGACACATTTTTAAAAATCGTTGACTAGCAAATAACCTATACCTACAGCACTATTCAACTAAAATTAACTTTATCAATTTAAATTTAAAATTTAAAATCACTTTTTCAAGACTAATTTATTTCAAATATTTGAAAAAATTAAATAAAAAAGAATGATAAACATAGAGCATACCACATAAGATTTGATAATAAATTTTTAATTAATTTTACAAAAGTAACTCAAATGAAAAACATTATCATTATTAATTATATGTGCTTTATAAAATAAAACAAATATAATAAATGTGACTAATTTAAATTTAAAATTAGAATTTAAAAAAGAAATTACTCTTGAGCTCAATTAATATTCATTATTTTTTATACTTTTAAATTTTAAAAATACTAAAATTATTTTTATAAGAAAAAAAACCTAATTATTATTTAAGGTTTTTTTATTTGTATTTTTTTAGTTCCATTCTATTTTTTATCAGTATTTTTAATTTAATTATTAATGTAATTGAAATATATAAATTTAACAATCAAATTAAATTTTTAAGAAAGTAAATCCTCTTTTGGAACTCTTGAACACGTGAATTTCTTTTCAGAACTTAAAAAGATGGGTCGCTTTTTAGAATTTATCAATTTTTAATATTTATTATTTATTAAAATCATATGTCACATTTTACTACTTTTATAGAAAAAAAAAACGTGAAGTTTTAAGCGATGTGAGACAAAAAAAAATAAAAATTTTGTAAATGTAAAAGATTTTAACCATTCATTAAAAAATAAAATTCAATCTCCGCCATTAGATTTTAATTTGTGTGAAAAATTATTTTTTTTACTATATAGATAAATTCAATAATATTTTTTATTACAATTAATTGCGTACATACTGTGGGTTAATGTGAATATATGTGACTTTTTGGCATGGCAATGCCATATACAAACATTAAATTTTTCTATATATAAGGCATAAATAAATGATGAAACTTAAGTGTGGCTTATTATTTTAAAGCAAAGAGTGTATATATTTTTATTTTTTGAAATGAATACAACAATTACATATTGGGAGAATCAGAGATAGAGTGGCCTTGTAATAAGGCCTGACGCCCAGGTATCACATAAAATGTGAAAGTACGACGCTAATATCGTTGAAATAATGTGAAGTTATTGAGAAAAAAAATATAAATTTGATACAGCATAAATTGCTGTGATTTAATTTAATTTTAAAGTAAATTAATTATTTAATACCTTTATTATTAAACTTTAAAATATTTAAAAATAAACACAAACTAAGCATTAATTATGAAACCCCCCCAAAAATAAAAACCACTAATTATGAAGTCAAATCCAACACAACACTGCACCAATGCGGCCCCAAATTATGGAGTCTAATTACAAGATTACATAGTAGGTAGCATCTTCCTGCTAACAATTCTACATGGCTCTACAGAGGGTAAAATAGTAATTTCATACCCTTCCTTTCTCCTCTAGCATCGGTTTAAACTTGTTGGGTGGGCAGAGGAACGGCACTTTAACACACTTGTGCTGTCAAAATATCAAAAAATAAAGGTTAAAAAGACAATATCCATACCAAATCCAATATTCAACTGAACAAAACCCCTCTTAAACTCTCTAGTCTTCCTAGTGCTAGTACTGTGAGTCATATATATCAACCACTGATATACATAAAAGGGAAAGGGGAGAGCCCCTGGATTTAAAGGCCATAATGTCAAAAAAGGTGCACGTAAGTGGTCCCAAAAAATAAAGCAGTGAAAAATAGAAACCCCAATGGGTGCACCCTAGTGGCCCTCTCTGCCAATTCGCTTTTTGCTTTGGTTCCAACTAGTGAAAGAAAATCAACATCCACACGTTGTCCTTTAGAACCCTCCATCTTTCTTTTTTTTTTTTTTTTTTTAATTTCTTGTAATTTTTTTTTTAACCATTCTGCAGTTTCTTTTGTTCATCATATTTGAAAGCCAGACTGCAGTTTTGGTGTGGTGTGGTCTCTCTAAATAAATGAAAGGTTTTGGTACCAGAAAAATTGAATCAATAAATAAATGGAAAGGCATCTGTGGCCGCCTGCTTGCTGCTGCCGGACTTCTGACTCTGATAAAAATGTGTGTGTGTGAGAGAGAGAGAGAGAGAGAGAAGGAGCATATGTGTTTGTGTCTTGTATTTTATTGAGAGAGACTAGTGCCTGTCTTCGCCATTCCAACTGTGGCACTGAAAAACATGGCGTTTTTATAAGTATTTATAAGGAGGAATAGATGCTGAAAACGACTCTCTCTCTCTCTCTCTCTCTTTCGTATAATAATGCACCTAGGTCGATTGAACGAGTCAAAAATTTTAAAGAGCTAATTTATAGAAGGCGTATAAAATAATGAGAAATATTATTTATGGAGGACGAATTTATATTGATGTGATGTTTATTAAGAATGAATAAAAAAATAGTTATTTTAGATAAAGTATTAAAATGGGGTAATAAATAATACTTTGTTTGAATAATTTTGTAAAAATAGTGTATAAGAATAAATGTATGATGTAAAAAATCATCAAATAACTTTTTTACCCTTGTGCCATCTCAGACAGACTAATTTGATCTTTGGTAGAATGGATAAAATGGACCAATTTCATTTTTAGTAAGGTGTATTATTTTTAGTGACCTCAAATTCTCTCCAAAAATAATACACTTTAATACACCTTCTCCTGCGAAAAATTTCTGGAGCGAAAAATTTCCAAAGAAACTTTTACCTTCCCAAACCAAGCAAAAAGTGTCCCGTCAAAGGTTTATACGGGAGATGAGTTTTGCCCTCCGGTTTTTGCCGCATCCAAGCGAAAGGTTAGGGTTGTTTGGTATTGTGAAAAATTTTCAAAAACTCTTAAAAGTTTTAAAATTCTTTACTATTTTTTACACATTTATACTTATTACAACTCTAGAAAAAATTGTATAACTTGAGTTCGATTAATAGAATAACTGAAATTTTTTTTTATGTGATCACCGTCATCCAAGTTACCAAACTAGATTCATTGTCAATATTTTTTTAAAGGATTTCAAAATCGTTGCAATAGATTTTAAAATCGTTCTGACGAATTTTTCTGTAAAAGTCAATATCTTTCACTATTCATCTCTGGAAAACGTGATTTACTACCAAACGCTCAAATATCACTCAAATTATATTTTTTATTATTTTTCATTACACTAATCACCCCTTAATTAGGTCTCCAATATTATTAGGTCACCTTGTGAGTTCATGCTCCTCCCTATTTTCCACCAAAATAGAATCGTAACCAGAATCAAATAAGGGCATCCCATTTGTGCCATGGATTAGCAAAGAGAATTCGCTAATAGAAATCAATTTGAAAGAGTGTTAAGAGTACTGGCTAATAAAAATCAAATTAATATTTTTTTTTGTTTTCGTTTTATCTCAGCTGTCAACGTACATGTCCTAGTATTGTGGATGTCATGCGTATCGACAACATAAATTGGAGAATACTATCATGAAAGATACTAAATATATATATTTTAAGTACTTTTTATGAGTAGTGTTCTTCAAAATTTAAAAAAAATTAAAAGTAAATGTATTTAATATTATCCTATTAACACTCAAAAATATTCGTAAATATTTTGCCTGAACCTCAAAACTTCTGTGCAGAAACTACTCATTTAAATAATTTTTCTTTTTTCTTTTTATATCATAGCTCTTAAACATGTTGTTTACATGCCTCAAAAGATATTGTAAAAAAAAAAAGAGAAGCAAAAAAATAAAAAATGAAAAAGTTCACATAAAGGTGAAAAAGTTAACTCCTTTAAAAAAAA
Organism: Pouteria glomerata; assembly: GCA_035590655.1. Taxonomy (NCBI): domain Eukaryota; kingdom Viridiplantae; phylum Streptophyta; class Magnoliopsida; order Ericales; family Sapotaceae; genus Pouteria; species Pouteria glomerata. The sequence continues at coordinate 967,816 of JAVXUM010000029.1, forward strand.
TATATTTCTTTTAAACGTTTTACATGTTTAAAATAAATAAAAAAATTTATATTAAATAAATATCTTGGTCATATTACTATTACATTCAAATATGCAACAAGATATTACTGATTTAACTAAACGTTACAGAGGTTTCATCCAATAAGATGGATAAAGGGGAAGGTTATTAGTGAAAGACCCATCCTAGTATTACAGATAAGCATCTGTCTGGAACGTTGCAACCTTTTTCATGATATGTCAGGTTTAGGATCCTAAGTACATAAACAGTGCAATAGATTTACGCACTCTTATCACACTGCCACACTCCAGAAAGCTTCTTATATATTCACATTCATGGTTAGTCCATCGGTCCTACTCGGTACTGCTCATGATAATCCCCTCCTAAGTAACTCGGCTATATATCAATTTACACTTTTTGATCATATTATATATATTATTATATATATATATTCATAATGCACTTTTTCCCCTATTATTTTTTCACACCAAACCAGCAAAGAACAAGTAAGAAAGCAAAATCTAGAAAAGGTATTCAAAATATCAGTGTACATGGTCCAACTCTAAAAGTTACAGATAAAACATAAAATCTGAAAAACTCTTGCGAAATCAAATTTGAAAGATTAGATACACTGTTCTCTCTCTCTCTCTCTCTCTCTCTCTCACCCTTCTTACAGGAATTAAAGAATAGAAAACCAAAAGGCGATGATCAAAATCATGGGTCCTGAGTTCCTGACTGCTCCTTTATATCATTTTTCAACCTCTTTTTTGGGCTTTAAATTATGAATCCACTTGTTTAGATTCGTTTGGAACAACTTATTTCTAAACAATAATGGTACGAGATAATACATTTAAAATTTATAAATTACCATATTAGCTTATTATACGTAACATGGGACACGTCTACTACGTACGTACATATCTAAATGATACCTCTTAATTAGAACCAAACCTTCCCGTTAACATTTCTATTTGCCCTTTAACAAATGAACAAATATTCAACACAAATAAAAGGATTGCAACACTCAATTGAAAGAACAATTTCACACTAGATGGCCTTTAGAGCTGCACCATCATTTGGCACGACACGTGTGAGTGAGAGAGAGAGAGAGAGCTCTATCTAATGGTGCATTTGGGATTTTTACTCTCCTTCTCCTTCTGTGATGGCTGAGGACATATAACTCTCATCCCCCCTTCCACTGGATGTCCATGCTTGGAACTGTTGCTTGCAAGAATGGCAAGTGACTTGCAAAATGGTGGAGCTGATTCTCTTTGTAGCCTGCTCTTTCAGAAGCCGAGCCTTTTCGAGCTCAGCCTGTGCTTGTTCTCTAATTTTCTTCGCATTAGCAAATTCCAACTCCGCCATTTCAATTTGCTTCTTCGCTTGTTGCCTCGCTTCTTCTGCATAAGCCTTTTCAGCCATTGCCAACTTCAGTTCCGCACTCGTCCCTTCCCTCAACCTTGACACTTCCACCGCCGTTGCATCCAAACTGGGGCAGTACTTCTCTCCATTCATTTCCCTTCCACTGCTCGACCCAATTGAGAGTTTCAAATTAGTTCCCTGATTTTCATCACGATTTTGCAGTCTGATTAAGGTGCTTGATGAGGATGGCAAGAGCTGAAGCTCTAAATTATGATGCTGGTCCTGATCGGCAGCTGGTGCTAATCTTTGCATTAATGGAGCGATGCTGAAATTGTTGTCGCTTGATGGGCTCGGGCTTGAAGCTGTTCGGGAGGAGCTGGAGGGCTGAACTGCCTGCAAATCTGGCCGGACACGGCGGACACTGCAAGTGTCTTGGTGTTCAATGAAGCTCTCTACTCTGAAAGGACACAACCATAGAATAATTTAAACACATGGAGTACTTATTAATTTAACTAATATTAAATCAGGTGGTCGATTCATCTCGATGTACCATAACAAGACGATTTTACGAAGCAATCAGAGTTTCTTCATGTAGGGTTACCAACTAACAAACAATAAAAAAATAGATCAAGGGTCTGGACTGAGATTTATGACGGGCTAAGCACAATATTATTATTTAACTAAAAGCAATATTTACATACATATATATATATATATATATGTATATATTGTGTATTATGTGCAGACCAACTTAGAGTTTTAAGGAAATTGGCATTTACTTTGCCAATGAAAACTATCTTAGAAAACTGTGGTTCTTCAATCTTTACACTCGGATTGGCTGTCCTAAATCATACATAATGCTAAACTTGAAGTCATGTACAAAATCAGAACTTGTTCTCTGGTTTAGAATCTTACAGATCAAATTAAACTAAAATAATTTAATATATATATGTCATTTTCTTGCAAATTTGTCTGGCAATTTTAGGGTTTCTTTGAATAAGAAAAAGGAAGTCTAATAAAGTAAAAAAAACTCACTCTTTTTTTCCTTCTTTTGCTTCCAATTCATCAACGAAAGCAGATAAAAGAGAGGAGAAATTAATTACGATATATAACCACCCTCCTCCTCCAACACACACACACACAAAGAAGAGAAAAGATTAGAACTTAAATAACCTGGAAAATACACGGCCACAGTCACAAGAATGGCCTCTGGTGCCACAAGTCTTGAGATGGGCTTTGTAATCAGACTGAACTGCGTAGCCTTTGGAGCACTTGTCACAAACCCACTGCTTGTTGTTGCTGTGTTTTCTCCTGAAATGCTTCTTTATCCCCACCAGATCGCCCAGAGCGTGGCAGGGGTCGTGGTGCAAGCAGGTTGGCTCCGGGCATACGAACACCCGTTTCTTCATCTCCGGCGACTCTTTCTTCAGCAGCTTCCACGGCACCTTGTGCCGTCGCCGGTGCATCTGAAGGTTCTGGTCTCTCTGAAACCCTTGGTTGCAGATCTCACATACGTACCGGTCTGATTCCAATAAGGTCTTGGGTGAGAGTGAAACAACCTCTGCGTCTGGATCTATACATAAACACGCCCAAATTTCGAAATAAACCCACAAATTATAATGCAATATAGAAGCAAATATATATGTATGAGAAGTAGTGTGTATATATTATATATGTATGTATATACCTGGGGTACCCGCAGGTCTTCTTTTCCTTTTGTTAGTAACTCCATTTGTGAAGGCATCAGAAGAAGAAGACTGACCGGCTGGTGAGGCACTGTGGTCTAACATGGGTTGAATTCTTGTGGGTTTTGTTGAGTATATCTTATAGATGAAGCATACAATTTTAATCTCAACCCATAAAGCTGTTGAAGGAGGGGCTATGGCTGTTTCTTTCAACTTTGCTCATAGAGAGAGGGAGACAGAGAGAGAGAAGAGGAAAGGGGTTGCTTTGTGAAATCAGCTTTCTTTAAGCTACAAAGCTTTTATCTTTTTCTACGAACTTTCTTTCTTTCATTCATTGACCCCCACCTTGAGCAGGTAAGGTTGAGGCAAGTCTTCAATATAAAGCTTCCAAACAGTGGCAAGAGGGGGAGAGAGAGAGAGAATGTAATATGTGGGGTTTGAGCCTGTGGGTGGCCCAATCAAAATTGGTTGGAAACTTTGAATCCCATACACAGCATTTGGACAGACAAACCCAAAAAAAACATCCCTAACCGCATAAGAAAACAAACAGTCATTATTCATCGGAACTGTAAAATTGCATGAAAAAATGCAGGGCAGACCCTCAATACACGTGACCTTCCCATCTCCCTCACGTGACCCTCAAAAGTAGAAAGTGAAAAGGGTTAAAAAAAAAATGAGTTTCATTTTGACCAAATTGCCCTTGTTTTAATGACTACGACAAAGCGAAAACATGATTAATGTTTTTGGGGGGCATCTTTACAAAAAGATGGAAGTGAAGCACAACTAGTCACGTTGGATGGACTTGCAATCATTCCACATGTTTTGTTATAATCTCATTGAACCATGTTGCCGCCCTTCCGCAAAGTATGAAAGATACAAAAGGAAAATAGTGATCTTCCATGTATAGGTTTCTTTAAATAACTAGTCATACATTTTTATTTAGAATAAAAAAAATTATAAATATATTATTGGGAGTCTTTTGTAAATTACGAAATATTTTAAATTCTTAAGTACAATTTTCTAAGAAAAAGTTTTTTGAAATATATTAATATGATACCTACTTTTAAAACAGATATAATTAATTTTACAAGACTTGTGGAGTCAGATGAGTTTATACTTGTATTTATATAAGTAACTCTTACGAGAATATACATAATCTTAGATATAAAATTCATTGTGTATTCATTTTTTCAAACAACAATTATCTTAAAAAGTACCACAACCACTCAAGTTATTTCTTGAGATTGTAAATGTAATGCTTCATTTGAAATAAATTTGAAAAAGTAAATTTTGATAGTTAGACATGGACTTAGATGTCAAATAAGGTATCAAAATTTGTCAAAAATCAAACACTCCCAATATTAGTATAAGAAATCTGTTGGATAACTACATGATCGAGAAATCTATAAATCAATGGCTTTCACAAGAAGAATGTTGTATATCGTGGCGGATACAACTTTGGAAGGACAAGCTTGAGCTTGGTTTTGGCTAATTTCACCTTCACAAAATAAGCCTTGAGCTCAACTTACTTGTTCAGATATAACATAATATACTTCATATATTATTTTTTTTAAATATTTTATAAATATATTTGGAGTGATAAAAAATAAGATAAAATGAGATAAAGTGAAATAAATTATAAATTCGTAATTCGTGTAATGAAATAAAAAATGAATAAATTTTAAAAATTTTAGAAATTTTTATCCAAAATTTTCATAACAAACAGACCCTATATATAATTTGTTATATAAGTAAGTTCAACTCAAGATTTGACTTTATTTAAGAGTTTGGGTTGTAAAATAAAAAAACTTCTAAGTAATACCAAATTTCCGCTTAAATCAATCACTTCACTAGGGACAAGATTTTCATAGTTTCACCTACATATCAAAACACCATTTAAATTCTAATGTAGTAATGTATTTAATTAGCTCAATTGAATTTCAGTGGTTAGAGTTGTGACTCATATGCATTTATGGAAACATATAAAAGGATCAGGGTTATAGAGTTTAAATTGCGGTACAGAGCTGTCAATTTAGAAATTTTATTTCAGGCAGGTTTCTAATTTTAGTTTTGATTGAATTTTTTGTTCTTATATGTTTGTAAAGTGATGTACATCAAGATTAAGTTCAAATGTTACAGTTCTTTAGGGTTAAGAGAAAATATAAGAACAAGTAATAGGATTTTCTAGAGTTTTTTAAGATATCTTTATTGTAATTCCTTACTGTATATTGTTATAGTTTTTTTTTTAATTTTTAAAAACCAATTTTACCTTATTCGTACACATAGACAAATTATTAAATCACGTAAATTTTGTATTTTTATTGTGTAATTTTTCTTGTGTTCGTCTATGAGTTTAGCATTATTCACTAAAGTGTTGTTAGAAGGTGATCCAGAATTTCTATTAATATAATGAATGTGTGATTCGACCGAATAATTTTTTTAGATTAAGGTTAAATATTTTGAGTGTTTTAAATAAAGAATATCAAAAGGAAAATATAAATTAATATCAAGGTGACTAAACAAATTTTGAAGTTTGAAGAAGAAAGCTCTATTAAGCTAATTAAAATGGTATTTTGGTGACATTTTTGAACTCTATAAAAATAGAAAACTTACAACTTAGATGATTTTATAGAAAACTTACAACTTAGGTGTGCACATTATTTGGTAGTAAACTATCATTTTGATCCCACAAATTTTTCATGTACAAGTGCTATGTATCAAATTTTGTCCATTTATTCAGTAATTCTGCCTTGGGGTTATAGCCAGCTAATTTCTTTAGTGCCCAACTTTTAATTCCGCTTCTTTTATATATATATATATATTATAAGTACATTAAAGTATGATATAAAAATTAATGAATAGAAAAAGCAGCTTTAAACTGGATTGAATGGATCTTTATTTAGCATCGCTTATATCGTTAGTTTACATTGAGCCTTAATTAACATGGTGTTGAATGATTACGTTTTATGAAAATTTATTGCATGAGGTTTTGTTTATAAACTGTCATACATACATATATACATATGATTTTTAGTGATACATTATTATGGTCACATGTATTTAACAATAACCTCACCAAAAATATTATTTGCCACTAAATTGCAGTTTAAATGAAAAAATATACCTTATATAACTAATAATTTTATCATTAATTTAAATTTTGTTGTTAGTGATGAATTAGAGTAGTAGATGTTAGTAAACATATAAGAATTTATGATAAAAGTTTTTTTTTTTTTTGAATAACTCATGGTGTCCGGGCCAGCTTGCGTGCACCTCGATTATTCCCTGGGGGCCCTGAAATTAACGACCGGGTAAACCTCCAGTGACCCTGAGGAGACTCGAACTGATAAAAGTTAATTACTATCATTATATACTTTTAGTGCGTGTTACACTTTTTTTTAAAGGTTTAATGTTATATTTTTAGCGATAACTTTGCTAGAATAATATAATATCACCAAATAAATTTTATTTATAATAAAAAAATAAATGAATTGTTTTGTCAATAAAACTCAAGTTTCTTGCAGTGCGACAGGTGTCGAATCGATAAAAAGATTCAAAAGCCAATGCCAATTTGTGAGGTTTTATTTTTTATTTATTTATTTTTTTTTTAACATAGGTAATTATTGATGTGATAGAACAAACTCACCGATGGATTATTAATGAAACTTGGATTGGGGGTTGTTCGTTTACTTTTCTGGTTCAAGTCAAAATCAATTAATTGTTTAGTGCAATGGTAAGTGGAAGTAAAAGCAATAAAAGACAACA